>CAUYTI010109172.1:0-21877 GCA_963575145.1 Galago senegalensis | reverse complement strand
CCATCCTGGTAATTGTAATTATCCAAGCTGGGTTGTTTCTATGTAATTTAATTATTCAAAATTAAATAAAAAAAAAAAAACAAAACAAAATATTAAAAAACAAAAAAAAAAAAAAAAAAAAAAAAAAAGAATGTCCTAGAGAAGACACAGTCCCTGAGAGAGGTGTTAAGAGAGTCATTTGCCAAATTAAATAAGAGCTAGAAAGCTATTATAGGCTTTCAGTTAGGCCATGCAACCAACTACAGTAGATTAAAAGTGAAACGGCACAGCCAACAAGTTAATGGCATTTGTTTATTAGTTCCAAAAGTACTAAGTGAAAGCTAGACACCTACTTAAGACAGAAACATGCCAACACCAGGTATTCGTGTAAATTAAGGAGTAATAGGGACTTCCCACCTGTCACATTCAGAGCCCCATTACCAGAGAATTCCGGAAATCCAGCTTGGATTGTTTACTTGTATTTGGAGATTTATAACTGCACATGTGTGCACACACTCACACAAGTCTAATGGCCAAGGTGAGTGAAATTATATGAGTGAAACAGTATCTGCTATAAATGAGACCTAAAACACAGAAAGATCCGAAAAATTAAGCCCTCAGGAATCCATTTGTAAAATTGGAAAGATTTGACATTAGCAAGAATTCAAGCAAGTTTTTTTTTGTTTGTTTGTTTGTTTTGTTTTGTTTTGGTGCTTTTCCCAGATAGGTGAATAGATAAATTCTGGGGATGTGAAAAATCCTTTTAATTGACCCTGCCTCCTACACATACTCAGTTCTGTCAGTCTGCATTAGCACGTGACGATATTTGGAGGCAGAAACATAAGCCGCTATTCATCAACGGGCATGGAGAAACATAAAACGGCACACATATGCAGCAGTTGCTGGCAAAGGAAAACGCACTTCCTCGTTTGCTCTCTCTGGCCCATTTTTCTGCTGTTGATGTCAGAGATAAATGGAAGTAGTCAAGTCAATGGAATCACTTCAGCTTAGAGGTTCGGTGGGTGCAGCTGAGACTGTTACCAAATAGACCCTCTCCCGGAATAGTTCTGCTCTCTCCTCCCCCTTTCCATGCTTTCTACCAATTCACTCCAGATCTAACCGCCAAAGGAGCAGGAAGGCTTCAGAAAGAGAAATCGGCTCCTGGCTGTGGCACCCCTAGCTGGAGATAGATGGATGGGCTGACAGCCTCCTGCAGTGAAGCCGTAGGTTCTTCCACTGCTGCCCAGGGGGAGCTGCCACCTGTGAACAGCAGCATGTACAAATGGCTAAACTCTGCATGCGTGGCTGGAGGCACGGTCGGCTGGAGGCACGGTCCTCGAAGGAAAGCCAGGAGAGGCAGCTTATGGAGTGGAGAGTTAAGATTTGGGACTAGCCACAACCAGCACTAAAATCCTAATTTCTTCAATATCTGGAAAGGAAAATTGTCATGCTTTTAATAAGCAGTCACATCTCCTTGGTTCCCCTAGAAATATTCTGTATGTCAGCAGTCCCCAGTCTTTTTGGCACCAGGGACAGGTTTCATGAAAGACAATTTTTCTACAGACAGGGGAGAGAGAGTAGGGAGAGGATCTGACAGAAGAGGGAGCTCAGGTGGGGATAGAGGTGACCGAGAATAGCTGTAAGTAGAGATGAAGCTTCCCTCACTGACCCTGTGCTCCCCTCCTGCTGTCTGGCGTGGTCTCTGGCACATGGCTTAGGGGCTGGCGACCACAGCTGTATGGAGACTTATAACTCCATATATTACACGCATACACGTGTACATATATACAGACACACACACATCACCACGATTATCACTTGTCACTCACACCAATTTTTTCTTAATATAGATTAAATATAGACCTTTATGTAATTGTATTACTATTCATTAGAATAGAAATTACATGGAAATATTTGACAAATGAAAATCCCCCATTTTTATAACGATGATGGACTCTAGATGCACCTGGAGTGAAGTCCTCATGACAACGTGCTTACTCCGAGTTTTATGATAAAGTTCCTTTGGATAGAATCACCTGGTGAAATGAGAATAGTAAATATTTTCTTTAGCTTTTCAAATCATGCTAACTTATAATTGCTTTGACCAAAAAAAATGCTCTGATTTGTAAACGTCTTACTTTGTTCTAAAATGAGTTTAGGTAGCAAGGCAAAATCAATTGTAACTAAGAGGGGAATAGGCAGAGTAGGGAACACGCACACAAAAAACAAAACCTGAAATAAAAGTAACAAACACAAAAGGATATAAAATAGCACCAGGAGCGAGGCTGACTCAGTGGCACTCTCCTTCACTAGCCTGTACTGGTAGAGTAAATGGTCATTTAATAACCATTCCGTGTGTGCCCCGTGCCAGGTGCCCTCGCAGAGCTCTGCCCTCTCTAGCTTGCAGAGCAAAGTCTTCTCCCCCTGTTCTCCTTCTGACCCCCTTAACTGGCTTCCTTCCTTCCTCCCTGCTTTAAATTGAAGGATCCTTTTTATTCTACCACAATCCCTTTGCTTTTAATTTCTAACATAATCCATTCCTAAAGACAGGAGCAAACTCTTTCCCAAATCACCCAAGTGCTGCATTTCCAAAAGGATGTCTCCATCTCACTATTCTGCCAATGCCACGCACTTACATGACAAAAACTGCTCTGTGCTCTCCTGCCCGAAACCCCACTTGCCAAAGTGCAGCCCCAACACTCTGTGGGCACAAACTAGCTCATGTCTCCCTCATTTTGCTGAGATCAAGACCACACTCTGGCCACCAGGCATTAATCTATGGGAGTATCTTGTCTCTTCCCTCCTCCAACTTTTTTTTTTTTTGAGACAGAGTCTCACTATGTTGCCCTGGGTAGCGTGCTGTGCCATCACAGCTCATAGCAGCCTCCAGTTCTTGGATTTAAGCAATTCTCTTGCCTCAGCCTCCCAAGTAGCTGGGACTACAGGCACCCACCACAACATCCAGCTACTTTTTGGTTGTAGACATCATTGTTGTTTGGCAGGCCTGGGCTGAATTCAAACCCACCAGCTCCAGTATATGTGTGTGGCTGGTGCCCAAGCCACTGAGCTACAGGCACTGAGCCATGCCCCCATTTTCTTACCTAGTATCCCCTTCACCCTGACAATGGTACAAGCAAAGGTGGGTGGACACAATCAGGGATGTCTGGGAGCCATTGCCACATGTATGGACATGAAGAGGCCATGATGAGCCATCTGTTTAAAAAATGATGAACTGATAAAAAGAAAAATCAGACTAAGAGAGAAAAGGGGGCAAAAATCAGCTACATTAGGAATAGCTAAGGAGATGTTCTAAATTCAAAAGATTAAAATATTTATAAAATAGTGCCACATGTAAGTGTGTGCCAATACGTGTGAAAAGCTAAAGTTCATATGTCTGATTACTGCCTCCAGTAAATAAACACAGATATCAACTCCACTAATGACCTCTCTAATGCTATTACCTTAGAGGAATAACTGCTTCTAAATAGAAACACAAAATATGCACATCAAAATTGCTTGGGGGGACTTTTCTGCTTATACTAATAGCTTTGTTTTAGAATTTAATCATTATGATGCCTGATAATCATCATCAAAAAATAATGCTTTTTGAACCCTTAGTATGTGCCAGATAGTTTTTTAATTACCTCATATTGTCTGTCTCCTCACAACTCTGAGTTAGGTTAGACAGATGAGCAAACGGAGGCTTAACGAGATTAAATTTTTCTAACATCAGACAGGTAGAAATAGGGTAGGGCCTAGAATGCAGCTTAGGAAGCCTGATTCTAACATTGCTTGTGTTAATCAGGTTGAGACCTAACCATTAACTTAGGAAGTGCTGGAATTACAAAATGACTCCTAATCTTCCCTAAGATAACAGTGGTTTATTTCTTTTCCAAATGAACCACAAAGCCCAATGCAATCAGACAACCCTATGGACCACCTGCTCTCTTTGCTTTCACTTTGGGACACAACCACCTCAACACATGGCTTCTCTAGTTGCTGTGGCACACAAGAGAGGCAGAGGGCTGCACACTGGCTTTTAAAAACGTCAGCCTGGAAGTGACACATTTCAGTCTGCTCACAGCTCACTGCTGGCTGATCACAGGGCCACAATCTAACTGCAAGGAATGCCAGAGGATGTCTTTCAAGAGCCCAAGAAGAGAAAAATGAAATGGGATTTGGTATCTCTGCTATAGTGTTCTCAATCACTTAACTTGAAAATTTGGGTGAGGGATTGTTTGTTTATTTTTTTTTTTTTTTGAGATAGAGTCTTACTTTGTTGCCCTGGGTAGAGTGCTGTGGCATCATAGCTCACAGCAACCTCAAACTCTTGGACTCAAGCAGACCTCTTGCCTCAGCTTCCTGAGTAGCTGGGGCTATAGGCACCTGCCACCATGCCTCGCCACTTTTAGAGATGGGGTTACTCAGGCTCACTCGACCTCTTAGAGTGCTAGGATTATGGGCATGAGCCACTGAGCCCAGCCCAACTTGAAAAATTTTGAAGAGGCTGTTGTAGATATCCTATGTAACCTTCTTCAACAGATGCCTTTCAGAAAGGGTACTCTCTGTATCTGGAAGGACTATTCCCTTAAGAATATTGGAGGAGCGTCCAAGACCTCCAAAGGCATTGTCAAGCTCCAAAGGGTCATTACAAGTTTATAATAAACTGAAAAGGAGATGGATTTTGTTTTGCTTCTTAGAAGGATGATAAAGAGAAGAAAAATATTAAACAACCTGATAAAACAGACCAATGAGAACAAATCCTGGCCTAAAGAGCCAGCACAGCCATCAGAGCTGGTTCTTGCCTCAAGAGGAGAGGGGAAATGTAGACAGAGAAGTGGTCAGGGAGAAAATGTCTCTGTCCTCAGGACCGCCCTAGTCTTTGTAAAGTTGGCCCAATGGAATATTTAAAATTTTATTTTCTGTGGAAAATGATCAAAGGGTTGTATACCTGGATTGATGTGACCCACAGCAGAGGTAGCAGGTTGGACTCAGGAGCCAGAAGCCAAAGAGGCCAGGAGAAAGTCATCCCTCGGGAAAAACGGAAAGTGAGGGTCTAAATCCCCACTTCGTTCATTTCTTTATGGGAGCACATTGCAGGGCACGGGATGATTCTCCTTTGCCATTTCTGGGGGTCCTCCTCCTTAGAAAGCGTCCCAGCACAACATGTACCAGGAAGCCCCTTATGTCATCGTCAGTCATCATCGTTTGTCGGTCAGTCACTCCCGCCCCAGATGCCACTGCCCAGCAGGCTCCAGACCTTCAGAGGGGCAGATCTGCTTCCTCTGTACCTCCCATGAGGTCACGTGGAAGCAGTCACCAAGCTGACAGCCCCTGTGCCTCAGATCTGGTCATTCTGGGATGTCAAGAAGTTGTCCTTCATAGCTCTGGTCACCTCCCCCAGGCATAGTCATAGACTGGAAGGGCCCCTGCTGCACCTGGGAATCTTATGCCTCTAACAGACCTTTCCTCTTGGGTTAAACCTCATCTTCTCCCTTGCTACTGTCAGGGCATTCCTTTTTCTTTTTTTTTTTGTAGAGACAGAATCTCACTTTATTGTCCTCAGTAGAGCACTGTAGGGTCACAGCTCACAGCAACCTCCAACTCCTGGGCTTAGGCAAATCTCCTGCCTCAGCCTCCCAAGTAGTTGGGACTACAGGTGCCTGCCACAATGCCCTGCTATTTTTTTGTTGTAATTTGGCCGGGGCTAGGTTTGAACGTGCCACCCTTGGTATATGCAGCTGGTGCCCTACCCAGTGAACCATAGGCACCACCTTGTAGGGCATTCTTGATTTCCCTTTTCTCTCCAAAATTTCCACAACCATTTCTGTAACATTACTGAGCCTTTTCCAAAGGCAAGATGCACTTACTGCAAATGCCATCTAATCTCAGTTCTCTGAAACCCCCCGAGACAAGTAAATACTAAGGATCCAGCTGCTTTGAATAGTGGAAAAACAATAAGAAAAATAAGGTAAAATTTCAAGCAAAACAAAGTACAACCTTGCTGATATACATGTATAGAACACAAACCCCATACACACAATATGTAAAACAAATTCTCAATAGGAAATATGGAGTGATAATAGCAGTCATTGATAAGATATGGCCTTGTGGCATTTTCTGTTTTCAACTTTCTGTGGTGCACATGTGTAATTGTCATAAGAAATGAGCAACAGCCCTGGGCTGAGGTGAGTTCGCCAGCAGCCGGGGTAGACGGTTTCCAGCCTGCCGACAACTTCTCACTTCAAGCTCCTGCTTTTTTCTCTTCCACCACAGGCTTTCTCAACCTGCTCAGCCTGGGTGTACTCGGAAATACCATGCATCTGACAAACCCAGGGCCTGTCCTCAAGTGATGGGCTGGGGGTCAGCAGATAAATATCTCACTTCCCCATGCACTGGCAGGATGGTTCTGACACGCGTACCCCAAAGAACCTGAACAGAGTCCCAGCAGACAGTCACCCAGAGGGGGCCATGCTCACCAACATACGGTCTCCTGCCTTATCCTCCCTTCCCTGCCTCCCCTCTCCAGTTGCTCAGCTTCACTGAACAAAAGGAATCCCCATAGTCAGGAACCCCTGGATTGATAAGAACTGGCCTTTGTCTTTTATCTTTGTAGCTCTAATCATCTCGCACAGGGCTTTGCCTACATGAGACATGCTGTTAAATTCCTGTGTAATTCAACTTGCATGCTCCCTTAAATGAGGCAGCATCACCATAGATTTCAAAACCACGACCTTGAATTACAATATGCATCACAAAGGGTGCACCTTAAAAAGGCAGTGGGCAGTGACAGTCAATCGACTTTAGAACTCACCACGGTACCCAGAAGCGGAGATGGCCAAAGCCAATGTTGTAAGTTTAGAAATCAGTTCAAGTGGACACGTATCAGGGATGGTAGATGGCTCACATTAAAAGAGACTTGGCTTCACTTGTCCATTCCCTCTCGGATAATCTCATCCTTTGCTCTCATCCAGCGGCATCTGTACAATGGTTAGTTACCCTCAGAGAGTAAATAGTAGCTGGTCAACATTCCCTCATTATGAGCTCTTCATGAGCCATTGCTTCTACAATTTTCTGGTACAATGAGAATTTGTATTCCTAATGATGAAACAGAAGCTGTAATTGCATAATCCTCAAGTGCTTTTATCAGAGAAAAATTGAATTAAGTTTAACTCTACTCTAAGTCTTTACAAATTGGCAGTCCATTTGTGGGCAACTAGGACCCCTAGGTTAATGGAACATTTTATTAACAGCAGGCCTCGACTGTGTCAAGCAATTGAAGAATAAAGTACTTTGTCTTCTACATTGCTAATACCGTCGACTACCACACCTGGCACTGGTAGCAGCCCTGTCCCTTTGCTCCAAGGTAAGTGTGTAGCTCAAGTCTCTTGGCAGGGCACCCTGAAAGCAAGAAAGAAAGCCGGGTGGAGGAGAGCGGAGTCCGAAATAGCCTAACCTTTAGTCTGACATGTTTGTTTCCATACATAAACTGGTTCATGATGACCTAATAGATAACTTGACATAGACAGATGAGCTTGACTTTCATAGCCTTTACAAATACCCAGAAAAAGAGTCTCTCATGTTTGATGATGTTTAAAACTTCCAGAAACTCCTCATCCCTCACTGCATGTGAAGTATGAGATTAACATAGGACTTATCTCACCACATAAGAAGCCAACAGAGTCCTTTCTTCTGGTGCCCTTAGTTTTCCCCGCTCAGGCCTCTGTTCACTTTTCTTCATGAGTGTTTAGGAACCCCCTAAGGTGAGGAGTACGCAGTTCATTCTCCCACCCCTTCCCTCACCTCCTACCTGATGGACTCACATGTATCTTTGGACATATGTTCTGTCTTCTCTTCTCTTCCTCCCTGCTTCTATTACTACCTCCATCTTCTCTCAGCCTTACTTCCTGTCTTTATTATTTCCAAGAGATGCATCCAAAAGAAAAGGGGTTTAAGTTGTGTTTTGGTTTTCACCTATGTTTAATGATGAACCTATATATTATGTGCTAGGCACCATTCAAGATATTTTCATATATATAATTCCTTAGTGCCTCTGCTTACATCCAAACCTTGTTCTCCTTCCTCTAAATTTCATGCTATTTTCTCTACTCAAAATTATCAAGAGGAAGGGAGTCAAAGTAACTACACAAAATACAAACACAAAGACAACTCTGAATGCACAAGAACCACAGATATTACAAGTACATCATTCTCAGCGAGGGACAGGAAATGTCTGAGAGAAAAGTACTAGTCTAACTGCAACTAACAACCAATACAGAAATGAGGCAGGATTGCGGAGTGGTTACAATTTTGGGCTTTGGAGTTCGGTTGCCTGGATCTATGACTCTGTGACTCACTACTTAAACATGTTAAGCCTTAGTCTCCTTACCAATTAAAGGGGCACACAATAATCTTCAGCTATAGGGTTGGAACAAATATTAAGTGAGATAACATGTGTAAAACACGCAGGGCACCGGCTCAAAGGAGTAGGGCATCAGTCCCATATGCTGGAGGTGGCAGGTTCAAACCCAGCCCTGGCCAAAAAATAAAATAATAATAATAATATGTGCAAAACACTCAGCACAGTCCTAAGACATAATAAATGACTCATAAAGGAAGCTAAATCTGAGCACTAATTTTTTATCTTAAATCTCACTTTTGTCCTCTTTTTTATTTTGTTTTTAATGGAAACATAATTATTGTGCACATTCGTAGGATATTATGTGATGTTTTGATACAGATATACATTGTACAAAGATCAAATCAAGATACTTAATATATCCATCACCTCATACATTTACTATTGCTTGGTGGTAAGAGCGTTCAAACTCCTCTCTTCTAGTTGTTTTGAAAAATACGATTTTCTGAGCCATAGTCATTCACTGGGCAGTGTATCTGTTGGCCATTTGTATGTCTTCTTTTGGGAAATAACTATTTAGGTCTTGCCTCATCTTTAAATTGAATTATGTTTTTTTTTCCATTGAGTTGTTTGAGTTTCTTATGTAGTTTGAACATGAACCCTATGCCAGATGCATAATTTGCAAATATTTTTTGCGTATTCTGTAGGTTGTCTTTTGGGGCTGTTAATGTTTCCCTCGCTGTGCTGAAGCTTTTTAGTTCATGAAACCTTGTATGTCTGTTATTGCTTTGGTTGCCTGTGATTTGGGGGTCTTATTCAAAACTTTCTTGCCCGGACCAATGTCTTGAACTTTTGTTTAATGTAACCTTTGTTTAAAATGTATAGCCTTCTTCTTCCCTTCCTGATGTGCTGTGTTTTTGCTGTGTTGTCAAATACTCATCTCAGAATACAGAATCTCAACTATTCCGAGAACAAAGACTGATTTACCTCGGGTGTTATCATTTTCATTGATAGTAATTACACCAACAGCAGTGGCCACTCTTGGCCCTTAACTAGAGCTGTCTCAAAGACACTGACTGGCTAGTTTTCTCCAGCCAGTGACCTCCCGATGAAGCACCTTCTGCCTTCCTCACCCTTGCTCCCAACACAGTACAAAAGAGCCAATACTGTAGCTTTCTAGCTCCACTAAGCCAGCCTGAAATGCTGCCCAGCTTAAGATCAAATTGAGAAACTATTGGGTAATAAGGAAATGAGGAGTTTATAAAATAACCAAGGACGATAAAAGGTCTGACAGGATTCACACATGAATAGTGGTGAATGTAAATGAATAAAAGAAATTAGAATTAATCCAAAGACAGGAAAGAAGAGGAAATCTCTGTGTTGTGTTATATTTTGAAAACTATCTTCATGATCCCAAAGATGTGAAAATAGCCAATGAGCATGAGATCAAATCAAATGTGTTTGTTATTCACTCATTCAACAAATAGTTAGCGAGGGTCTCCTATATCACAGGTATTCTTCAAGATACTGCACTAGAATGCTGAACAAAAAACAAAAAAAAACTATAAATTTCTTTCAGCAGAGATCTGAGGTGGGCTGCCTGCTAGCATTTGACCAACTTAGCTTTTCTTTTCTAGCACTGTGGACCTGAAAATAGCAAGCGTCCTGGGTTTAAAAGAAGCCAATGGATTTCTACGTCCACTTTTGCTGATTTCTTAGCAGGAGGCTCTTGAAGGAACCACACTCGTGCATAAAACGACACTGCAAACACCAGGGGAAGGAATCCCATGACCAAGTAGGATAAAGAATGTTTATAAACTAGAAGGTACACAAACAGAGACTGTCAAAACCAGAAAATGCGCTGATAATATCAAGTGAAAGAATCAGAGAGTTAAGCCAGTGAGCGTCTTGGAGCCAGTGAGCTACAGCTGTTCAGACTTTCCCTTAATGGCACTTGACAGTCTGGTAACAGCAGCCTCTCAGGCCATAGTTTCATCAAGTCTTTATGTTAGAGCCTAGAAAAATGGGTAGTGCAAGTCTGTCCTCTGATTCTCGACAGAATTGAGGACAACGATACATGTCAATAGCAGACTAGCATTTAATTCTTATTTTTTTTTTATAGAGACAGAGTCTCACTTTATCCCTCTCAGTAGAGTGCTGTGGCATCACAGTTCACAGCAACCTCCAACTCCTGGGCTTAGGCAATTCTCTTGCCTCAGCCTCCCAAGTAGCTGGGACTATAGTTATCCACCACAATGCCAGGCTATTTTTTTGTTGAAGTTTAGCTGTGGCCGGGTTTGAACCCGCCACTCTTGGTACATGGGGCCGGTGCCCCACTCACTGAGCCACAGGCACTGCCATAGCATCTAATTCTTACACCTACAGGTTTTATTCAGAAAAGTCTGCTAAAGAATTGAAAGTTCAGCACAAGTATTTGTCAAGAGAATGATGCTTAGTGAATGCATGTTTTCTCCTATTTGTTATCGCACAAAATAACAACTGACATTGCTGTGCCTTCATTGGCAACATTTAGCTCCCTCTATAACACTTTTATGTTTACTTTTTTTGTTTTGTTTGTTTTTTAGAGTCACAGAGTCTCACTCTGTTGCTTGGGGTAGAGTGCTGTGGTATCCGTTACATTTTTACATTTACTTGAATGATTATTTGATTGGTCTCTTTCCCCTCTACCAGATCATAAGTGCCATGAAAACAAAGTCATATTGAATGACTGGCACATCACTGAATCGCCAGCACATGGAAAGCCTCAAATATTTATTAGATGAATGAACTTTCAGCATTTAAGATCATGAAATTAGTTGTCTTCCAAGCATAACATGATGTTAGGCAAAGCTTGTATGAATAAATTTTGAGGAATTGGAGAATGAGATTATTTGTAATAATTAAAATTCCAGGAAAGGACATTCCTGGATCCACGGGAAAATCAGATGTGCTGATGTCAGCTTCCTCCACAGGTGTCAGGCTGATACCATCATCATCATCATCATCATCATCATCAGTGTGGAGCTATTTCTGTGCTAAGTGCTTTACATGCATTATTCCTAATCCCCAATAATCCTTTTAGCATGCATTATTATTTCCATGTACAGCTGAAGAGATTAAGGCTTCCACAGTTCTTAAGCAATTTCTGAATTGAGCTCAAGCCTGTTTGGAGTGTACTCCATGTCCTCTGCAAGACTTGCTCAGGAATCAGAATCCATTTTGAGTGTCTGAAATTCACCATTTTAGATTTCATAGCACCATGGTTTAGCCTCTCCATCTGACTCAGGCTGACCCCACTGATGGCCACTGGATACATCTCACTTTTTCAATAAAATGTGTTTTGCTGTGCTGTCCAGTGTTAGTTTCCTATATAGCCCTGTTCTGACAGCTCTGGCTACTCCAGGAAAAGGGAGGATGTGGCAGATGGCCCTGGAAGGAATACTCTAAGGTTAAAATGCCAAAATAATTCCCTTTCTGACTTGCAGCATTGCTGTGAGAGCCCCCAGCTACACTGGAGTTCCAGTACTCAGTGACTAGCCACGCTGCCCTAACAGGAAATGAAGAGGAGCCAGACAAGGGTGTGTACAGCATGCCTTTCATGGGATACTTCTCTTGGGTGGTGGAAACCTAATGCCTAGTTGTTGGACCCGTGACCAGGGGTCCCTCACACAGAAAACTAGTTTATGCTGGCAGATGCAACACCGTTGTAGCCAGACATGTGTCCAGTTTTGTGCCTCCCTGACCATTGCTCTGGCCCTGGGAGACCTTATATTCACCCCCATGTTCTGGGGAAACCCGGCCTGAGCCCTGTCCTTTAGTTCTTTAGATGCAAAGCACAAACCCTAGTCCTTTAGATTCAAAGCACAAACTCAATATTCCACCACAATAGGAAGTAAGTTCAAAGGTATTTTACTCACAGATCCTGAGCACACCTCCATCCCCAGGTCATGTGAGGCAGTTACGACGAGTCTAGCACAGAGAGAGCACATGTGGCAACTAGCAGCACCTGTAAGGGAATAAAGTATATATAAGTTCTTGCCTAAATTATCTGTTTAAAAGGGGGCCAGGAGGGCAGGAAACCAGAAGCCCAGCCAGCTAGGCAAGCAGGAAAGATGCCTCTAAGTGCTTATTTATCTCTGACCACCTGAACCATTTGGAGGGGTCGAGAGCTGGAAACTGTGTGTGCCCAGGGTGACCAAATGCTACAACTGAAGTGAGAAAGATAAATTGGTATTCAAAATGGATGCTGAGGCAACATAAAATTATACAATTTGCTACATGTACAACCACCACAGAGCCAGTTTGAGATTATCATTTTTTTTCTCACTGAAAGATTACAGAGTATAAAAAAAAGGGTCCTTTTATTAAAGGATCATTAGTAAAGCATAGTTTTTGTCCTGTTGTCAAGTGAAGGAAGTTTGACGTTTCAGTAAAGGAAAGTGTCATGTCTTAATCCTATTTATGCAGTACTTTGCCATCTCTAGGCACAATTATTTGCATAAAAGAGCTTCATAAATGGATTATTGAATCTAACTGGGTCATGATCATCGAATGTTTATTTTAATCTTACTCTTTTTAAATAGATCCTATCTTCTAAGAAGAAATGAAGATCCAGTTTGTAGATGATAATAAAGGCAAAAGAAACAATCTTCTTGGATTTGATGGCAAGTAGCTAGTGGAATCTAGCAGAATTATGCAAAGGTTCTCGGCTCTCCAGAGCCTGTGCCATGGCATGTTAGTGGGCACCAACCTATAACACTAAGGCCTGAAGGATCATCGGTGCAACTTGGAGAGACAGGAATTACATTTAATGAAGCTTGTCTTTGCTCTCATCAACAGGGCTGGTTTTAGTAAACTGGATGATATCTTTTATCCAGCTGTCATGTGGGTGGCTAGGACAATTGGGAAACCATGATGGGTTTAATGTGGATAACATAGGTCAACTAATTTACCCTCACTTATCATCAAGACTGATTTCTTCTTTATTGGATCTTGGTATCTAGCAAGTCACAAAAGACCAGCTATGGGCCTTCTATTCTCCATCCAACTTCAAAATGGATGGTCCTTTGCCAAAACATTGATAAATGTAATAAGTAAATGACCTGAAGGAAAGAATCACCTCTTGGGTAACATTTCAAGTTAAAAGCATTCCCCACTTTAGGGAAATCTAATAAATGAGATTCTAAGATTTCAGCTCAAAAGCTATCTATAAATTATGGGTTGGAGGAAGGAGCAGGGAGTTTTTTTAAATTACTAAAATAATTTGTTCCATTGCACAAAATTCTCTCTAGGTTTCCTTTAAATGGTACATTAGTATATTAAAAATGTGGCAGGAGTAATGGCAGGGATGAAATTGCTATAGTGTCCCAAGACTCCTTCTTTTAGATACTCAACCGCTAGATTTAATTCAACAAGCTTACCAGGACCATTTGGCTCTGGTAAATATTGGAGGTGCAGGAAGACAGCAGTGAATGGTGTCACCTCCCAAGGACACAAAACCAGGTTTTCCTTTTGTTCCAAATGGGCTTGGATGCTAAGACCAGAAACTAGAACTTAAAAGAATCCCCAGATGAATTAACCTTATTGTTTTAATAAACTAGATGGAACAATCATTAACATGAAGGCAGAACTTAATTAAAACTGAAGTGCACATGAGCTGGAACCAAAGAGAGAGAGAATGCTAATAAAACCAAGGCTGTCTTTCTGCCCGTGCCCTCCAGCCCAAGCACACAAAACCCAACAGTGTGTAGAGGGGATGTCAATGCCCTATTAGGATAAAAATAATCACACTAACAAAATACCATAAACCATTGTTAAAATGATATTAAAGCATTAATTATGTTGAACTGTACTTTTGATGATGTAATAATGACTACTTTACTGAAGTAATTCTCAAAGGCTAGTTTTAATTATTAATAGCAATCATAACAGTACCGAAATTGCTTCTCCTATCCTGCAATAACCATATTCTTTCAAAGGTAGAGATTTAGAAGATGCATTTTTAAAAGTCTAGAGAAAGACTTCCAAGGAGAAGATAAGGTAACCCCTTTCGTACCTCAAGTGGCATTGAACATCAGTCTACTTCTCCCTGAGACCTGGCTATTGAGATGATTTCCTGTGTTTTCTCACATCTGTCCTTACAACAAATACTCATTACCAAAAAGTGCCCAAGCATTTCACTATTTCCTACAACCTGAAAAACCATAGCCAACTCCCCGCTAATTCTGAGTTCACCTTACTGCTCAGGGCTCACTCCACTGCTTTAAGAGATTGCAAGTGGAGAGGAGAAATTCCTTCCACCCATGCAGATTTCCATTCTTGCATTTCCTCCAAAGATAGGAGATCTCAGAGAAATTTAAAAAATGAAAACACTATAATCTCATCAAGAATCCTTAATGTATAAGTACTTCTTGCTAAAACTCAAGTATGCCTGTGGTAAAAATGCCTGATAAGTCAGTGCTGAGTCAGTGCCCTAATACATCTCCCAGCTGCTGATTTAGTCCAGCAGATAAAAGAAGTAGCTCTGTGTTGCAGTAACCCCAGGCACACTGAAGAAGGCTTCCTCATCCCAAACTCTGACTGGCTTGGCTCTCTAGTGTCCAAACTTCTGTGTCCTTCTAAGACATGTTGCTTGTAAACCACATAGAGTTGGGGGTTTTGTTTATTAATCTAGTCTGATAATCTGAATTCTAAATAAAGTAGGACCTCTATAATTGACCATCCTAGGGACTGTAACAAAAGTGGTCAACACAAAAATCTCTAGATCTACTGTACATGTGGTGCATGTCCAGCCTATGAAAATTAGGTCAACTGAAGGAGATGGTTAGTGTAGGGTGGTGATCAACTATGGATGTTCTACTGTGTTCTAAATTAGAGTATTTTTAGCAGGTTTATTTCCAAGGTAGTTACTCCTGTATTCAAGTTTAAATTGCTATTACTGTGTACTTTCTATTGGGCCCATCTGTCTATGTTCTCTCTCCTTCTCTCTCTCCTTTTTCCCCTCCTGACCCTACTTTGGCTTGGCTTTTTTAGATTCACTAATAGAATTTGTATTTTGAGTCTGTTTTCCTCTTGCTTACCTTGTTTTCTTTGCACTAGTTTTATTGAGGTGTGTAGGGCTTGAAGTTGTTGTTGTTGTTTTTATCACTTCTGGAAAATTCCATACTGTTATCTCTTCCAATATTGTTTCTGCCATATTCCCGTGTAGTCTCACCTTTTATTTCCTTGAGCATATTAAGCATAGTTATTTTAAATTCCAGGTCTCCTAGCTCTGTTATCTGGATCCCATATGGGTCTGTTCCTTTGTTTCTTGTTTCTCCTGCTTCATGGCTCCAAATTCGTGCATTCTCTTATAATATGAAAAACAGAAAAGCTGAGGCTCTTCATTATGATATCTTCCTCTTAACGAGTTTTAAATTTGCCTCTGGATCTAGGCTAGGAATACCGATAATTTTAGATCACCTCGTTTCAATCAAGGTCTGACATAATCCAAAGTCTGCCTACTTCTAATTTACTCTCATCCCTAGAGGGCACACATCTGGGGCCCAACACAAAAGTCAGAGCCTGGGTTTGACAGAGCTTCCTTCCTTGGTAAACCTTTGACTCTGATGTTTGTCTCAGCAGCCCCGTAAGCTTTTCACAGCTCTGCTTAGCTTCTCGGCCTTTAATTTCCTCTTGGACAAATGGTAAAAACCTGTAATGGAAAGCAGCCTAGGGACCAGCCTCACCTGTTTGGTTTTCCTTCTTTTCCCAGGTCTTTGATCCATAAGTTGCACCATCTTGCTAGTTTCTTAGCTTTAACATAGATGTTTTTCAGTTTTGAACCAACTTCTCCAGCACCTTCAATGGGAAATCTGGCCTAAATTACATAAGTTTGCTATTAACTAGAATTCCATGCCTACAATCTAACCATCCGAGAGTTGTTTTTGGTCAAAGGCTTTGCTCCTACTTAAAATCTAAACACCAGTAAGGAGCATATCAAGATACTTTACTCATTTACATTTTCAACATAATACACGTATAAGTTGAGGGTAGAGAACACAGAAAGAGATATTGGGTGCTTAAAATTATAGCTTCACTTCTCAAATTCTGTGAAGGATTTCCCAGAGCTTCTTGGATATACAGATAACAGAGGTATATCAGTAGACACATTGGATTTTTGGATCTAAGGGCTCAAAGGAGGCTGTGGTTCAAAGGAGTAGAGTACAGGTCCCATAGGCAGGAGGTAGCAGGTTCAATCCCAGCCCCAGCCAAAAACAAAAACAAAAATTATATTTTTGGATCTTAGAGTTTTGTAGATACTGCTGTCTAGGTGGTTCTTTGCTGCTGAGAGTATCTCACTGAAAAGATCAGTGTAAGGACAACTATCCATCCATCTCTGGCTGCCAACGGCAAGGTCAATCATCATTTGTACTGTTTGCCCTTAGCATGAAAAATTTGCTCAAACACAGCTTGATGAGTAACTGATGCCTTTTCTCAGAGAAGTACTGGCTGCTAATTGTGAAATGATTCCCTTGGCATTTCATAAAGTTTGTGCTCCCCAAACCAAGGGTGGGCATAGCCATTCATTTAATTAAATATTCATTATTAAGCATTTTTTAAATGTGCAAGGCACTGAGCTAGGTGCTATGGAAGGTAAACATGATGAATCTTAACCCTACCCTTTCATTAACATGACTCTAATTATGTTACCATGGTTTTAAGAATTTTATTGTACACATCTTTATTGTAAGTCATTTCAAGTCTTTTTCAAAGGCAGTCAAAGCATAAATAATTAATAAATCCACGAACAAATCTCTGTCCTGTTCTCCAGGAGTTTATGATCCAGAACTGACTCAGCTTACTGTGGAGATAATCAGACTGAGATGCCCTTGAACAAAAGGTCATTGAGCTACTTCAGAACATCCAGGGATGCTTTTGTGAGGCAGACCTTGTGAAATGTCTGCCCAATAATCAGTCTTCCTCCTCTTTTCTTAACAGAATCTGAATTTTGATCACCTATCTGTCTGCCCCACTCATTGTCAGGAGCCTCCGGGGAGGCTGGCCTCCAGGGATGGCTATGATGAATATAGAGTCAATCTTCCCCTATCCAGTAATGGGGGCAGTGACAGGCTGCTGACCCACCTCTGGTCATTGACATGCATGCAAGTCTCCTAAGCAAGTCGCCTAAGTGAGTCCTGGGATAAAACTACAGAAAGATACTTTAGCTCTTCTTCCTCAGGATGTGTTTATGTGTTTAACTATGGCAACCAGATCTACTATCACCACCTTGCAGCAAGGCTGGGGATGAAGCCAACATGGAGAATGGCAGACTCAAGAGACAGAAAGAACATGACACTCTGACGATGTCATGATGTCATTGACCCAGTGGTCCAACAGTGTAAGAAATTCACTGTGGCCATTATTTTCAAAAAGGAAAGACTATAAAGAATAAAAATGGGTATTTTTTAAAAAAGAAAGAAAATAACAGTTTTTGTAAAATGGGGAGGAGTAACTTTTATAATGTCCTTTAGTATTCCAAGAAAAAGGTACCATAAGGAACATGATATCTGATGAATGTGTCTGAAGATTTTTAAGGTAATTTCTTCAAGTAAGCACTGCATCACAGTCCATACATTTCTATCAGGCATTCTTAATTGAATGGCCAAGATGTCTCGACCTTGACACTATTGACACTGGGGGCTGATAGTTCCTTGCCAGGAAGGCTTCTCCTGTGTAGGGAGTTGACCAGCATCCTTGGTCTTCACCTACGAAATGCCAGCAGCACCCTTGCCCTTTTTGTGACAACTAAAAATGCCACCAGACTTTGCCAAGTGTCCTCCTCCAAGGACAAAATCACCTCCAGCTGAGGACCATGGCCTGAATCAAATCACTTTTTTATAGGCTTCAGTCCCATGTGAAGAAAAGTATGCATTTCTTTTTAAAAAATATATCCCATTTTCTTTTTAAAAAATATTAGTATTAACATTGTAGAAACATGTAATGCATAAAATTTTATCCATAACTCATTCCCTGTCTAATATTAACAATTTAATGAACAGATATCAGTATTTTCTTTCCATGCATTTGCATGTGAATACAAAATTTTGTAATTATAAATGGTAATACTATGGAATTTCAATTTTTTTCATATTCTTCATATAGAAGTATTAATACATAGTGCATCTTTGCATATTCATACATATATTTATTTTTATATATTGCATATATATGTCTATTTGCCAACCTTTTTCTTACAGTGGTTCATTGTAAAGATTATATCACATGGATGTTCTATTTATTTACCTAATCACCTGACATTCAGAATTAGAGTGATTTCTAATTATTTGCCATAACAAAGAACACTACAGTAAAACTCCTTATGTACATATGTGAGTATGGTTTTAGGATAAATTATTTGAAGTATAATTATTAGATCAAAGGCTAAGATCAGCTCTTTTTGAAAGTCTAATTGTACCTCCAAATGTAGAACAATAGAAATAAGAACCAGGAGAAATGTGTTGCATAATATTTAACTGTGGTAGTCTATGCATAGGAAAAATTAAATTTAGGATATTTGGGGATAAATTGCCCACGGTTACAGTTTTTCTATGGCAAAGCTAAGACTGTAACCTTGGCCTCCCTCTTGAATTCTTTTCTGATGGATTAAGAAGTGAATGAAATTTACATTGCTACCAGTCCATTAGGTTTTAAAGAAAGCTCTTATCCAGTTGGTTGGTTCACAATAATAATAAATAAAACTCGGAATTTGTAGGGAACAGTGGTTCCTAATTGGGAGGTACTTTGCACCACATGGAACATTCAGAATGTCTAGAGGCAATTTTTTCTGTCATAACTAGGTAAGTGATATTGATATCAGGTAGACAGAGGCCAGAGATGCTACTAACTTCCCACAACACACAGGATGGCCCCTATGACAAAAAATGTATAGCCCAAAATGTCAATAATGCTGAGATTCAGAAATAGAGAAAAGATTTTCAGATATAAAGAAATGTAGGTTATTTGCCAATGTTTTGTCCAGAAAAAGAACCAAAGATACTTCCACATGCCTTCCTTACTGTACTGTCCATTTTCACAGAGGCAGGTAGCACATGGCAGTCACTGGGCTTGAAGGATCATCATTAACCGTCTCTCTCTCCCCATTGTGAGTTCAGACGCATTTGCTAAGACACAGGAATTAGGCGAATGACAATGAAAATGACAGCATCATTACTGACAAGCCTAAACCAAAGAGTCCAACTTTACTTTTGGCCAGAGCTGAGTTTCTTAATTTATCTCTAACTTGTGCTTTGCCACACTAAATGGAGTGCTCCCCAATCCTTGTGGGGACAGAACCTACCAGAACTTCATCACAGTAATAAACAAAAAAACGCCATAGAGCGCAGGTTGTCGGAGACACTCGGGCAGGGCTACACTCTTGCTCTCCATGTTCCACCCTTTTGTCCTCCACATCCACCAATCATAGGTCCCCATTTCCCCTGAAGAATACAGTTAGGAAGTAAGAGAGGTCATATGTGTCCCTCCCATTTTTTTGTGTATGTATGTCCCTCCCATTTTATATGTCCCTCCCATTTTTTTCCACAGTGGGGTAGTAAGGTAGTTACTTCCTAACTAGGAAAACTTGAGGAGACAGAGTGAGCTCTTTCACAGTTACCATGGCAGAAACTTTGCATGACCGAATAGTCCTGGGTTTTAACTTGGTTTAAATTTCAGTCTTTATAGCATATAAAACAAGTTGGCTATAATGTCAGAAATACACACTAGCTAGAGATACCCAGTAGATAGAAAAGCAAGACAGAGATACTGAGGTGGACAGTTCAGTTCGTGAACTCAAGCTACAAAAAGTGCTACTTGGGTGGGGGGGGGAGAGGAGAGAGGTGGATGGGGGGAGGGAGGGAGATTGGTGGGGTCACCTCTATGGTTTTTCTTACAAGGGTACAAGTGAATCTTTCTAAAAGCAGAGTATGAACGTTTTAACTCAATAACTAGGAAAATGGCATGAAGGTTATGTTGACCAGTTTGATGAAAATATTTCAAAATGTACATGAAAATAGCACACTGTGCCCCATGATTGCATTAATGTACACAGTTATGCAATAGGAAATAAAATTTAAAAAAATAAATTTTAAAAAAGTGCTACTTGCTTCATTGCTAAATATCACTACAGTCACCTTTAAAGTTCTCCCTTGGGAAGCTATGCACTGACCCCAGTGCCTCATCCACCCTTCAAAACACTTTTTCTAGGATGACTTCACAGACTTGTCAGACCTCATATACATACATGTCCTATATACATAGGTTAATGATTGTGTGATAAGAAAATCAAACTTTTCTCAGTTAATATCAAAATTTAATTATTGGAGATGGATATTGTTATTAAAGAAGATTCTGAAGTCACTTATGTATTGGTGTAGGTTACCTGTGTACCATGTGACAGGTCTTGGGGCCTGTGAAGTTCGCTTCATCGCACTTTACTTTTCTTAGCTCATTTTTTCCAGAGTCTTCTCTTTCCCCGTCCAACTATGCCATCCACAGACAACAGCTTCTCCACATCTTAAATATTTACTATCTTGTAGACAGTTCCCTAAAGATTGCACTTGCTTCTTTAGATTGTACTTGATTTTAGTAACTAGCAAAAGCCTAGAGAGAATAGAAATGACTTGAATCGTGCTTTCAGGCCAAATGGGGAAAAGATAAAAATTTAAACACCTCAGTTAGTCATAGGTCTTTTAATAATACCCAGAAGCTGCTCAAAACAACAATCTCAGTTGAAAAGATGTCAGGTTCACTCTCTAATTTCCAGGGCATCAGCTTGGGGCTTTCTCAGGTTTGATCCATAACTAGTGTGCCACCAAAGAAAAGAATCACCAAGTCCAGGGATGGGTTTGGCTGCTCAAAGTCTAATTGGTTAAAAAAAAAAAAAAAAAAAGAAAAGAAATGCTTTTGAGTCCCCTGCAGCTTCCTAACCAAACAAAGTAAATCCCACTGGGAGGACAGATGCAAAATCCCTGCTGAAGAGAGTGGTCAGCGAGGACAGGGAGCGCCGTCCAGAACAGATTCAGAAGTAACATACACACCTGGCCCACCACAACTGGCCTGAGGCTGATGAGAAGCTGACAGGCTATATGGAGTGGAGAACTCTGAGTTCCACAAACTAGGCTTAATCTTCTCTCACCTGAAACTTCAGCAGAGATGAAGAAAAATGAATAACATTGACTTAAGCAAAGACTTAATAATACAAATAACACTTTCTCTAACCCACACTCTAAATGAAACTTTCAGAAAATAAATTTACCCCCCAAAAGGAGAATATAATAGACCATCTGTGCACTTGCCAACTAACTTTTTTTTTTTTTTATTGAATGGTAACTATGTACATTGATACTCTTCTGGGGTACCGTGTGGGGTTTTCACATGCAATCTGAAATACTTCCGTCAAACTGGTCAACACAGCCTTCATGTCATTTTCTCAGTTATTAGAATATTTTCTTGATTCATTAAAATGGTATTTGGTAGTAAATAGACTTTTGTTTCTTATGT
>CAUYTI010109169.1:0-42097 GCA_963575145.1 Galago senegalensis | reverse complement strand
GGGCTCAAGCGAGTCTCTTGCCTCCGCCTCCCAAGTAGCTAGGACCACAGGCGCCCGCCACAACGCCCGGCTATTTTTTGGTTGCAGCCGTCATTGTTGTTTGGCGGTCCGGGCTGGGGATTCGAACCCGCCACCTTAGGTGTACGTGGCTGGCGCCTTAGCCGGTTGAGCTATAGGCGCAGAGCCAAAATGGGGTATTATTTATTGAGCCAACCCATGTGTTCACCCAAGCACAAATTTTCCCAGACCTGCATAGATTATAGGGGACTTTCCTCAATGAAGGGAAGAATACTAGGCAAACAGGCTTCATCCCTTGCCCTGGACTGGGTGGAATAAAAAGTATAGCAGTTGCCCTTTAACTATTTTGAGTCACTCGTTTTGTTTTGTTTGTTTGTTTTAAGATTTAAATACCACTTAAGACTGTAGCTCCACAAAGTAATACTATTTGTAGGGAGTAAAAAAATAGAAGGGGAGGAATAAAGTCCTTTATACAAAGATAAAACTTGTACAGTTATGAAGGTCCAGCATCGACAACAGCCTTTATTTGAAATAAGCATAAAATCCTTTCTTCAACTACAGTTAAGAAGGAAGAAGGGTCATTTTGGATGGGTAGCTTAACTAACTAGGAAGGGGACCCAGCCACATCTGTGACTGTGATAATGAGAATGTGGCAAAATAATACTTCTTAATAGATCTCCAAATTTGCAAAATTGTAGATAATTTCTATGAGAAGAACCACATAAAAGCAGAGAAACTGGGTTCTCAGAAACAAACAGAACAAAGGGAAAAGACAAAGAAAGGGAGTAGACAAATTAGAGTGCATCACAGGACATCTTGCTCAATCCTAATGCAACTTTGTGCGGTACGCATTAGCATCCTTTTTTTTACACAGAAAGGAATCTAGGATTTAGAGGATAAGACAGGTTGCCCAGGGCACAGAGTGTGCAGCAGGGTTGATTCTGAACCCTATTCTGCTGGGCTCCACAGCCTGGGTGAGCAACAGCACATGGACTATCTATCCATTTACCTTCCTTCCTACTGAAGCTTCTCTTCTCTCTTATTCCATCCTTCTGTGTTTTATCTACTTATCCTGTTGAGCCTCCAAACACAACCCAAGAGATACACCTACCACCCCCTTATTAAGTTGCCCTACAATAAAGTAATGAGAAAAAAGAGCAATATTAAAACAAAATCATGAATATTCCAATAGACTGTGAGAAAGTTTCAAAGTTTTGGGAAACGATCACAATAGATGTACAGACCAACTTCCTATGCTGGAAACTACCCACTAGCATAAGAGGAAGACCAAAACCTTTTATTTAGTAAAATAAATCTTCTGGAATCCAAAGGGGGTAAAGGGAGATAGTTACGGATAAAAGATAACTAAAAAGAAAACTCCCATTTGTGAATCTCAGAAGTCAGACAGCAGAAACATGGAGAATAAGCCAGAAGTACAGGAGAAATAAATAGGATATTTTAGGGGTCCAGGTCTCATGTATACTTTCATGGTTAATCAGTATGATCACCACAATAAAGAAAAAAATGTATAATATTTCAGAAGGATAAAGAAACAAGAACAAAAAAATTTAAGCCAAGTGGTAGATGGCTAAACACAATCAATGATGATAAAAAACAAAACTGCCCTGCTAGAATATATGTCTGTGTGGCAGACTACACACAGGGAAACTGAAGGGAAGCCAAGTCACCCACTAGCATATCTGCAAATATGCT
The DNA here is from genome assembly GCA_963575145.1 of Galago senegalensis. Classification (NCBI taxonomy): domain Eukaryota; kingdom Metazoa; phylum Chordata; class Mammalia; order Primates; family Galagidae; genus Galago; species Galago senegalensis. The sequence continues at coordinate 40,366 of CAUYTI010109169.1, read as the reverse complement.
TGAGAAAAATGGGAGCTTTTCCAGGTAGATAGCTGCTAAAATAGGGCAATCAAACATAGGTGGAATACATTTACTCATTTCATCTATTATAATTTTATCAAGCCCCTACCGTGCAAGGTACTTTTGCTTATGAGAGTCAAAGAAATCTAACCAAAAAGGACTAAATGAAACAATCACTATAACTATAAAAATGTACTTAAAGCCTGCTAGTGCCAACAGTACTTATTTCATTCCAGATATTATTCTAAATGCCTTATATAGTATATAGTGCCTTAGATAGTAAGGGAGTATAGAGAGATAGGCATTAGTGTGTATCTTCACAGAGGAGGTTAAATAACTACCCCCAAATCCTATAGCCACAAAAATTCTAGGAACTTTGTATAAATTGTCTCATTTTTTCATAGTAAGTCTTATCTTCATTACCCAGATTTGGAAAATGAGTCTCAAAGAAGTCAAGTGACGTGCCCAAAGTTACACAGCTACTAAGTGGGCCCAGCCAGTGTTTAAACCAGGGCCATGGGGTTCAAAATGCCATTTGCTCCCTTTTATGTTAACCATGTGATGTTCCTAAAACAAAATCTTCAATAGAACTGAAAAGAGAGTAGAGAAAATGCCACTTTGAAAATGGTGGCTCCAGCCATTGAAGGGAGATGGAGAAAAAAGGTGGCAAGCAGCTCCAGGGCCAGGACTCAAATCCCAGCCATGCCAACACGGGATATGTGACTCTGGGCAAGCTGCTTAACTTAATCATGCCATGTCTCAGCTTCTCATCTGCAAAATAAGGTAACAATTGCAACCTTCTGGTAGGAGTGTTGTTGGAGATTAAATAAAGCTGTATGAAGTATTAGAACAGTGTGTGACACAAAGCAAACATGGATAAGGAAGGTCCTCACCCCAATCCATCCTGCTGTGATAATGCTTCTACCCAGGAGTCTGAGCAAAAGCCTTGGCCCAGGGAACACCAGAGTTCTGCCTTATCCTAAAATGACAGCCTCCCTGCGACAGAGCGCTCCTGACAGAGTGATTCTAAGCATGAAAATCTCAGTCCTTTCAGATGATCCCATGAGGCTTGCAGCTCTAAAAAGCTGCTCTCCTCTTCCAGTGCACTTCTTCCTTTGTAATATTAAAAGTACTCACCAGCAGTGCCTAACCATGCTTAGGCAGGAGGGCAATACAGAGATGTGAAATAGTAGAAGTCTGAGGTTCATGAATACAGAGATGGGGAGAGGTTTCCTCATGAAAGGAAAACTGAATTAAACCCAGGTCCCTAGCAGACTCCTGAAAAGCCTTGTGTCTCAAAAGGATCAGAGACTGGCAGTAACACTGAGCAGCAGCCACTAACAAGCAAGTGCCACATGTGGGGCCAGCATCAAGTGGACCATGTGGAGCTGGATGTCTGGTGAATAGCAGAAATGCCAGCTTCGCCTGCTGCTCCTGGATTCAAACTGCAGCCCAAAGGAAGCCACCTCAGGCTGGGAAAGGGGGCCCCCCACAGGGCTCCTCTTGGTTGTGAGGAATTGCTCTGCGTTTATCACTAAACCTCCCCTAATCTGTTCCTCCTCCATGCCTACCCCTTAGCACCAGGTTTTTACAGGGGCATTTATGCAGAATTGGAGACTCTGGTCACCTTGCTCTGATCTCTCTTTTCTCCATCAGTCATCAAATCCTATACATTATAGTACTATTTCAAAACACTACCTACACCTACTCCTGCCTCTTTCTCCCATGGCCATCACTTAGTCCAGACCCAAATGAAGTGAGCTCTCAGAACAGCTTCCTGGCTGGCCTTCCACCTCCTATCACTACTCCTTACCTCAACCCACCCTGTAAATCCACACTTGACTCATCTGCTTAAACTCCTGCTTCCTCATTCCATAGCTCAGAAATTCCTGATGTCCCAAATAGTCTCCTCGTGCACGTCTATAGAAACTAATCTTTAGTACTTGTTTATTGTTATCTCCTACCTCCCATCCTCCAAATATGTACCAAATCTAATTCACTATTAACCCTAATCAGTTTCCTTACAGCTTCTTGGATATAACATGTTTCTTCTTCTTTCTGCATCCTTATGCACATTGCTCCCCTTGCATGGAACACTAGCTCAACCTTCAACCCACTTCAAGCCCAACCAAGGAAGCCTCTCCTGACCACACTTCTCTCAACTTACTTCTACTTCTGAATTCCTCCTGTACTTAATACTCTGTGTCACTCCATTTTATGTGATAATAACATTACTGAATACTTAGTATATACCAGGCACCATTCCAAGTATTGTATGATTATTTAATCCTTACAATGACCAGATGGAATCATTTATACATGGGCATACTGAACCACAGATAGGTAACTGGCCCAAGGTCACACAGCAAAAAAAAAAAAAAAAAAATTCCTAGAGCCAGGACTCAAGCTGGTGCCAGAGCCCACACTCATAATTACAAACTGCTTCATACTGCACCATAATTATAATTTACTCAATAGTAGGATCTATGCCTATATTCCCTACAACCAAGCCCCAAAGCTGCATACTACCTGATACTTCTAATTGATGACAGGAAGCAAGATCAAGCTCCCAAGCAGACTCTGCCTCTGCTATTTAGCAGCAGCTGGAAGTTAAATTTTTCTCTTCCAGGGAGGTTGGGGAGCAACAATGTAACAAGGCTATGAATGAGTTATACCACCTTTTAAATAACATTTAACTAATGTAAATGTTCCAATATAAAATCCACCTCAAGAGACAGAACACATTTTTTCTGCATACTTTGCACCTCAAAGTCCACAACCCAGGGGTCTAGGATTCTATAATAAGGTATTCAAATTAACTACATGACAACCTAGAAGGGGTCACAAAATAATTCAAAAGGTTCGATTTGGGGAACTCTATGAGTAAGAGAGATTGGTTACACTATACTTTCAGAGTACTCTAAAGAAGCATGTGAAGGATTCCTTCTCCCATAAACACATCCCAACACAGGCAAGGATGGTCAAGAGAGACCCAGTGTGGTCCTCCAAGAGTTTGCCAGCTACCACAGGTAAGTTTCATTTGCTGTCACCCAGAAAATGGGTGTTTGCTCCTAAAAGTCCAAGATTCAGAATGCACTGCCCTTCTCACAGGTGAGCATCCCTCACTTCTGTCCCCTGCTGTATGGCAGAGGACCCAGAATGCCAAAGCTTCTTTACTAGTAATATAATATGTGACCATCAGAAGATACAAACCATACCTGACTAAGAACTACACAAATTCAATCTTAGTTATAATTTTACTTCACATTAGCTTAGGATAGGGTAATACATATAATGAGACTTGAGTCTTTTACAGCCTCCTGTAGTTTTAATTTCTAATTCCATCCTGATGAAAATCCCTCCAGATGCTTCCTAAAGCACAGTTTTTAAATTTTGGCATTACTGACATCTTTAGCTAGATAATTCTTGGCTATGGGAGGCTATCTTGTGTATTGTATGAAATTTATAGCATCCCTGCCCACTAGACCCCAGTAGCACCTACCCTCCCGAAGTGTGACAACCAAAAACATCTCCAGACCCTGCCAACATCTACGGGTAAGGTTTCCCAAATTGCCCGAGTTGAAAAATCACTGCTCTGCCTATAATCCTAGCACTCTGGGAGGCTAAGGACAGACTGCCTGAGCTCATGGGTTCCACACAAGCCTAAGCAAGAGTGAGATGTCGTCTCTAAAAATAGCTGGGCATTGTGGTGGGCACCTGTAGTCTCAGCTACTTGGGAGGCTGAGGCAAAGAGCATCACTTGAGCAGAAGAGTTTAAGGTTGCTGTGAGTCGTGATGCCATGGCATTCTGCTGAGGGTGACAAAGTGAGACTCTGTCTCAAAAAAGAAAAAGAGAAAGAAGAAAAGAAAAAGGGAAAGGGAAAGAAAAGAGAAAAGATCACTGCTCTGAACACTAAAGAAAGTTCATTTTAATAATCTGAATCTCCAATGCCCAAAGACATGCTTATTTTCTGCTCACTACCAGGGCCTAACCAGACTCTCTGCCCTATCACCCTTGATGTCAATGGCCGAACAGGACTTTAAGAAAGCAATTTTGGCTCCAGCACCCATAGCACAGTGTTTACAGTGTCAGCCACATACACCAAGGCTAGCAGGTTTGAACTTAGCCCAGGCCAGCTAAACAACAATGACAAGTGCAACAAAAAATAGCCGGGCGTTGTGGCAGGCGCCTGTAGTCCTAGCTACTTGGGAGGCTGAGGCAAGAAAATTGCTTAAGCCCAAGAGTTGGAGGTTGCTGTGAGCTGTGATGCCACAGCAAAGGGTGACATAGTGAGACTCTGTCTCAAAAAAAAAAAAAAAAAAGAAAGCCATTCTATGAGCAGAAACTGCAGAAAGGGATGATCTTATGTTGGGGAGAAAAACATGCTAAAGAACATTTATGAAAAGACCCAAAAGAAATGAGTTTTATTTTTAAAAGTAATAATCATTTACAGGTCAGGAGCAGTGGCTCACATCTGTAATCCTAGCATTTTGGGAGGCCAAGGACAGCGGCTCTCTTGAGACCAGGAATTCAAAAACAGCTTGGGCAATGCAGCAAGACCCATTTCTACATAATATTTTGAAAATTACCTGGATGTTGTGGTACATACCTATAATCCCAGTTGCCTGGGAGGCTGAGGTAGGAGAATCACTTGAGGCTAGGAGTCTAGACTACAATGAGTTATGACTGAGACACTGTACTCCAGCCTAGGCAACAGAACAAGACCCTGTCTTTGGAGAAAAACAAAAAAAGCACTTACAGAGGATAGAAAAGAAAGCAAGAGCCTGTTAAGATAAGCTTCTGAGAAAAACAAAAGGATTATGGGAAATTATAACTAATATAGACCAGTAATGTATAAGTCTCTTTGTAAATCAATTTAAAGAAGTATGAAAACACTTGAAAATCCAGCAGAGGCTCGGCACCTGTAGCACAGTGGTTATGGTGCCAGCCATATATACCAAGGGTGGCAGGTTCGAACTCAGCCCAGGCCACCTAAATAACAATGACAACTGCAACAAAAAAATAGCCAGGTGTTGTGGCAGGTGTCTGTAGTCCCAGCTACTTGGGAGGCTGAGACAAGAGAATCGCTTTAGCCCAAGAGTTTGAGATTGCTGTTAGCTGTGACACCATGGCACTCTGCTAAGGGCAACATAGTGAGACTCTGTCTCAAAAAAAAAAAAGAAAGAAAGAAAAAAAAGAAAATCCAGCAGAAATAAATATATAGTAACTGCTGAGTTGACTATTTTAAAAATCTACTCTTCAACAATAAAGAGGCAAAAGATCTATATAATTAGGCAATTAAGACTCTCCTGAAATCAGGTAGGATGAATAAATATATTAATAGGTTACTCTGCCTTTGTCTCTCCAAACCTTTTGCCACCTTCTCTATCTTCTTTATCATTTCACACAAATTTTCTTGAAATAGCAGGAGCCATCCAAAAGCCCCTATGCCAACAGCTGCCAAACCACATACATAAACAGCAGAACCTCAGGGAAATATCAAGCTTAAACTAAACAAGTTACCCCCAAAGAATGTCTCCTTTAAATTGGGTTAAAGCATGACAAAAACAGGAAAGTGCATTTGCAGAAGCTTTTTGGAAGGTAGATCTGCTCACCATTGCAGAGGCTTTTTGGAGTAGAGAATGTGTACAAATCTTCAAATATTTTATGAGGACTATAATGGGTCCTGAGGGCCATAAGACTCAGGTCTCTGGAACCTATAAATGCATAATAACTAAAAACATGAAAAGAGTTGAAAGAAAAGTTAAAGGAAAAATAAATCAAAAAATCAGATCCTGACTAACTTCTATCAGAATTCCTAGATCTGGCTGAATGGTTTATATTAACACCCATAAATACAAGGGAAAAGAAAAATACACCCCCACACACACACCCCTTCTATACTCCAAGTACAATAGATGCTGGGAGGCCTTGGGGCCAAGTACAATAGATGCTGGGAGGCCTTGGGGGCCAAGCCAACATTCCCAGTTTATTCACTGTCCACATAGGTGGTTTTTTTCTTAAACCTCCTCTCACAGAGAACTTAGGCGATCAGAAAAAAATGCAGACATCCTTCAAACAGCTTACAGCTCTTTCACAGCAGTGAGGGCAGTGGAGAGTAGTATGAAGGGGCAAGGAGCAGCATGGAGCCTGACACTGGGCATAACACACACTTAAATAAGGATCAAAGAGTAGGCACAGCTTCTTCTTTCCATCTGAATTTAGGAATCCATCCTTCTGCTCTCAGAGGAAGAAAGGCATCTCTTTTCTCAGGCTCTCTCCACCTTATAATTTGCTCATTCAAATACATCTATTATGTAACTTGACAGACCTCAGTTTAAAATGATATAAAAGGTCAACCACTGTGGCTTATGCCTTAATCCCACCACTTTGGGATGACTGTTTCCAGACCAGCCTGGGCAACACAGTGAGACCCCTTGTCTCTGTTAAACACAACAAAATTAGCTGGGCATCATGGTGCGTTCCTATAATTCCAGCTACTCAGGAGACTGAAGCAGAAGGATCGCTTAAGGCCAGGAATTTGATGCTGCAGTGAGCTATGATCATGCCACTGCACCCTAGCCTAGGTGACAGAGCAAAACCTTATGTTTAAAAAAACAACAAAGCAAACAGGGCCAGGCATGGTGGCTTATGCCTGTAACCCTAACACTCTAGAAAGCCGAGGCAGGTGGATTGCTTGAGCTCAGGAGTTTGCCTGAGCAAGAGAGAGAACCCATCTCTACTAAAAATAGAAAAAAAAAAAAAAAAAAACAAGCCAAGCCTTGTGGCTGGCACTTGTAGTCCCAGCTACTTAGGAGCCTGAGGCAAGAGAATTGCTTGAGCCCAACTATGGCACTCTACCCAGGGCAACAGAGTGAGACCCTGACTCCAAAAACAAACAACAATAACAACAAAACCCCAAACCCATCAAACTAAATAAACTAGTAAGCAGTCTGGGCTTGGGCAAGGTGCTTAAACTTTAAACCTCTGTTTCCTCATCTGTAAAAGGGGATTTGACTATCTACTTCCCAGGATTGCTATGCAGAGTAAATGAGGTAGAAAATATACTTCTTCCAGTACCTGGCACACAGTTAGCATTCAATCTGTGATAACTATCAATATTACCCCAGAAATCTTCAATTTCTTCCTTCTGTCAGGTTCAGAGCTCTCAACAGAAAGAAAAGGCTTCACTGGTCCCATTACCCCTCAAGCTACCATCCTATCCAATTCTTGATTCTGCAAACTTTTGAAGTCAGTCTTCCACCAGATGCCCTGATAGCAGACTCCCTACATACTCAGTGCTATGCCCCCAGGGCAACCATCAGCTTTCCCCACCTTTGTGTTTCCAAAGGTCAGAAATGCACCTGATCACCAAATCCAAATTCTATTTTCATTCTCCTTAATCTGTTAAGAACTTGAAAAAGTTGACCAACCTCTCCCTTGACCACTGTATCACGGTCTTCCTGTGGTGGCTGCCTGGCTTTGCCCACAGGTGAGGAAATGCTCATGGTTCTGTACTCTGTACAGCTTGTCACAGGGGACACACGCACCCTCACAGTGGAACCTATCTTACCTTCCATTTGGACTAACTATAGAGCTATAAGAGCTTTTATGTTGTGTGAAAGAAGGTCTTCGTCCTGCGAGGACACATGTAACCTCTGCAAAACTGCAGAAACGCAAAACCAGGTATGCTAACTGAGGTAGGAAGGCAATGTTTGTAACCAAAACAATGTATAAAAACAATACCTTGAATTGTTAAGTTTACAAAATGTCTAAATTTTTTATATTTCCAGCCCTGCCAGTATTCCACAGTATTTAGCAATGTAGGCTCTTGAGCCAGACTGAATCCTGACTCGTCCATTCACTGGCTCTATGATGTTGGACAGGCTACCTTCTTATCTCAGTTTCCTCATCTGTAAAATGGGGATACTGATACCAATGTATATGGCTTTGTGAGGATTCAATGAGGACACATAAGGCATCAGTATGGTGCTTAAAATACAGTTAAGTGTGCAGGAAATTTTAGTTGCTATTGTCCCTACTTACAACAGCACGAGCCACAAAATCTTAAGGTTTTTGACTCTTAACTCTGAGATATTCAGAATCTCAGTCAAAAAAGCATATCAAGTAAGAAGTCCCAAAATAGAGAATGAAGAGTAATCCACATCATAAACAGAGTAAGGAATATGTTTTAAGTTATCTGCACATAATAACCTGGAGGAGAGTATCATTTTAACCAAAACATTTAGATTATGCTCTTCTGAGTCTTTATAAACCCTTAATGCCTTTAACATTTGCTTTCTAAAAAAATTACTGATTCTTTAACTGGTCAACAATTGCTATTGACACTGAATCTGCACATTTGAATAGACAAATTCACTTGCAAAAAAGAACCCTAAGATTTTGTGGCCCATGCTGTTGTAAACTCCAAATACCAGTAATAACAAATAAGTCATTATCTCTTACGATCAGAAAGCTTCAAGTTATATATACTAAGGCTTTTTGTAAATATAAGTCACTATATACCTATGTTAAAAAAATTTTTTTTGGGGGGGGGGGCTGGGTACAGTACCTCACCACCTGTAATCCTTTTGGAAGGCTGAAGTGGGAGATCACTTGAGGCCAGGAATTCAAGACCAGCCTGGACAATGAGCTGGTATGGCAGTACATGCCTTTGATATCATGCAGGTCCATTAGTCTATTCATTTCACTAGAAATATTTAGCCACTTGGGAAGTTAAAGCAGGAGGTTTGCTTGAGCCAAGAGTTTGAGATTACAGTAAGCTATGACCCTGTCTAAAAAAAATTTTTTTTTCTTTTTGAAAGACAAGGTCTCACTATGGCCCCATCATAGCTCACAGTAACCTCCAAATCATAGGCTCAAGCAATCCTCCTGCCTCAGCCTTCTGAACAGCTGGAACAACAAGTAACAGGCACCACCACACCTTATTTTTTAGAGACAAGGTCTGTTGCCTGGGCTGGTCTCAAGCAATCCTCCTGCCTCAGCCTCTGAAATGCTGGGATTACAGCTGTGAGCTACCATGTGAAGCCCTAATTTTTTTCATAATAAAAATTTTTAAAGGATGTTAACATTTTTGAAGGGCATAAAATCAATAACAAAGAGTTTCTTCTTTCTCCTGTATCTTAATTCTTATGGAATTTCATAGCTAGAAGAAGGTTTAAATACTTTTGAAGCTTAGGTCTTTATTAGCTCCTACATTTGGAAGCTCCTCTTGAGTGATCCCTGTGTCCCTGGCTTGGGTGAGGGACTAAAAAGAAATCGAATGAGGAAGGGCAGAGAGCTGCTGGTACCCTAGTGATCCCTAGTGTAAAAAGCAGACCTTATATTAGCTGCACTTGATTGGTAAGTGTCTTCTACTACTAGTTATTAGCTATTGTCACAAAAAAACCTAGTTTCCAAGCCCATATGTTTTCTTTAAAAAATCATATTCAGAAGAGAATATGGGTTGACCAATGATATATTTTGATAGAAAAAAACTCTTGATCTAGACTATCCTTTGGATACTTGTGTAAGTTTTCTGTACCAATCAGAAATCCAGGTGGCCTAGGAGATACAATTAATTCTTTTTTTAACTTTTGGACAAACTAAGAAATGAAGGTATAAAAATAGATATGTCTTAGCTCTCTTCTCCCCAAAGTTCCAATGCTTGTTGTGTTTGTCCATAATCCTTACCTGCCAGCATGACTATCTCATTGTTTAGTGCTATTAAAGTATTCTAATTGCACAAAATAAGACCACAGCAAACTTGGCACCTTCCCAGCAGAAAGAATTAATCCCTCTAACAATCACTTTTGAAATATAATTATACAGCTTCCTAGACAAGAAGGAATAAGGCCCTGGGATAGCAGTTATGGGTAGAAACCAGTCAGTCAACAAGTCCTCAGCAAGGCAATGAGCACAGGAGAAAAACAATATGTGCCAAACAGACTCAGACACAACACGCAACTCCAATACATGAGCTGATGACTCTGAGCATCACATAATTCCTAAATGGGTGAATCAGCACCTAAGCTGGAGGAGTTGAGGCTAAATTCAGTAAGAATGTATAGAAAGAGTCAAATGTAATGCCTTGCATAAAGCAGGCATTCATTAAAATGGCCTTTTTCATTCCAAACACCTTGACACATCTTTAAAAACTGCCCTAAAGAGGAAACAGGGAAATAATATTTTACAGCAGTGGTCTCAACTGTCCTAATGCCACGACCTTTTAATATAGTTCCTGTGGGTTGCAACCCACAGGTTGAGAACTGCTGTTTTAAAGTCTTAGCTCAAGACAAAATAGGCAAACACACATCAATAAATCAATAGGAATGATTGAGAATGCTTACAAAACAAAAAATCACCTGCTCTAAATCTTCAAGTGAGAGGAGAAAGGAAACAAAGCCTACCAGGCCATGGGGAGACAAGGTCTGACAAGTAAGTTCACAAACTTGCCACCATAAGCTTATGTTGGCAGCACAGTACAAACAACTCAGTAAGATTTTATAACCTCAGTATAGCAGTATTTCACAGTTGTGCTCATAACAATGTGTGGTGTTTTGCTGACTGACATTCATTATTGTTGCATGTTTTTGTGTGCTGTCACAAGAATGTTAGAGCTTGGCTCGGCGCATGTAGCTCAAGCAGCTAAGGCGCCAGCCACATACACCAGAGTTGGTGGCTTTGAATCCAGCCCATCCCACCAAACGACAATGATGGCAGCAACCAAAAAAACAGCTGGGCCTTGTGGCAGGTGCCTATAGTCCCAACTACTTGGGAGGTGGAGGCAGGAGAATCGCTTGAGCCCAGGAGTTGGAGGTTGCTGTGAGCTGTGATGCCACAGCACTCCACCCAGGGTGACAGCTTGAGGCTCTGTCTCAAAAAAAAAAAAAAAAAGAATGTTGGAGCTTGAATTAGAGCAATGAACAAACATTAAATTTCTTGTTAAACTTGAGAAGAGTGGAAGTGAAATCAAGGACATGGTTAGCCCAAGTGTATAGGGATAATTCCATGAAGAAAACTGCAGTGTACAAATGGATTAAACATTTTTCTGAGGGGAGAGAAAAAGTGTCATTGACAAAGAGAAATCAGGATGGCCAATAGAAGCAAAATTGATGAAAACATTGCAAAAATTCATCAAACTATGAGTCAAGATCATTGGGTAACTGTGAGAAGCATAGCAGGCCAACTAAACATTGATAGAGAAACAGGAAAATCTTTTGTTCTTTTGAAACAGTCTCTCACTTTGTCACCCTGGGTAGAGTGCCATGGCATTATAGTTTACAGCAACTTCAAACTCTTGGGCTTCAGCAATCATCTTGCCTCAGCCTCCCAAGTAGCTGGGACTGTAAGTATGCATCACTACGCCTGACAAGTTTTGTTTTGTTTTTCTATTTCTAAGTAGAGACATGGTCTTGCTTTTGCTCAGGGTAGTCTCAAACTCATGAGCTCAAGTAATACACACCCCTCAGCCTCCTAGAGTGCTAAGATTATAGGTGTAAGCCGCCACAGCCAGCCAAACAGGAAAATGTTAACTGAAAATCTTGACCAACAAGACATGGCTCTTGCATCATGACAATGCACCAGCTCGAGTTGCACTGTCTGTAAGTTTTTAGCCAATAAACAAGTAACTGTATTGGAACACCCTCCCTACTCACCTCAATGACTTTTTTCTTTATTGAAAGATAAAGGAAATATTGAAAGGAAGACATTTTAATGACATTTAGGACACAAAAGGTAATACGATGACAGCTTTGATGGCCATTCCAAAAAAAAGTTCCAGATTGCTTTGAAGGATAGACTAGGCACTGGCACACAGCTTCCCAAGGGAAGTGCTTCGAAAGTGACCAAACCGATATTCTAGGCGAGTTTATGAATTTAATTGTCAGACCTTTATATGACTGTAGCCAAAAAAGGGCCTTCTCTACTTTCTCTATTCCTATCTACTTCTTGATGACAAAGAAGCTTATCATCAAGAAGTAGATAGGAATAAGCAAACAGGAAATTACAATACAGCACAATAAACACAATGGCAAGGGTTACAGAACAGGCTCTGGGAGTATAGTAAGAAGGGCCCTTACAAACAGAATTGGCAAGATTTCCTGCAGGAAGGGACATACAAAAATGATGATGATAGCTAACCAGTGGTTGCTGAGAAACTACTATGTGCTAAGTGCACTTGTGGATCACTCTTTTAATTCTCAGAACAATACCGTAATACAGCTACAGTCATTACTATCATGTTACAGATGAAACAAAAAGATTAAGAGTAGACCAGGGCAGCGCCCGTAGCTCAGTGGGTAGAGCACCAGCCACGTGCATGGAGGCTGGAGGGTTTGAACCCGGTCCAGGCCAGCGAAAACAACAATGACAGCTGCAACAACAAAAAAATAACTGGGGCTCGGCGCCTATAGCTCGGCTGGCTAGGGCGCCAGCCACATACACCTAGGGTGGCGGGTTCGAGTCCCCAGCCCAGACCCGCCAAACAACAATGACGGCTGCAACCAAAAAATGGCCAGGCGTTGTGGTGGGCGCCTGTGGTCCCAGCTGCTTGGGAGGCGAGGGCAGGAGACTTGCTTGAGCCCAGGAGTTGGAGGTTGCTGTGAGCTGTAATGCCACGGCACTCTACCCAGGGGGACAGCTTGAGGCTCTGTCTCAAAAAAATAAAAATAAAAATAAAAAAATAACTGGGTGTTGAGCAGGCACCTGTAGTCCGAGCTACTTAAAAGGCTGAGGCAAGAGAATTGCTTAAGCCTAGGAGTTTAAGGTTGCTGTGAGCTGTGTAGCCACAGCACTCTACCCAGGGCAATAGCTTAAGACTGTGTCTCAAAAAAAAAAAAAAAAAGAGTAGGCCAGGTGCAGTGGCTTATGCACTCTGGGAGGCTGAGGCAGGTGGATTTCTTGCGCTCAGGAGTTCGAGACCAGCCTGAGTAAGAGTGAGATCCTGTCTCTACTAAAAACAGAAAAACTAGCCAAGTGTTACGGTGGGCACCTGTAGTCCCAGCTACTCAGGAGGCTGAGGCAAGAGGATTGCTGAAGCCCAAGAGTATAAGGTTGCTATAAGCTATAATACCATGGCATTCTACCCAGGTGACAAAGACTCTGTCTCAAAGAAAAAAAAAAAGTTAAGGAAATTTTCTGAAGGTCATACTGTTAACAAGTGACAGATCTGAGATTTGAATCCACACAGCATGACTCCTTAGCTACTATCTACTGCCTTGTTTAAGATGAGGCTAGATGTTGTCAAATGTCGGAGCACTGTAAGTTTTGTAATCACAGAGGTATGTGCAGGGGTCTAGATGGAAGGCAGAGTAGGGCCCAGGTTCAGAATTGCAAATAGCAGGTATAAAGAAGGCACTTAATATTTGTTAGATTAAATAACACTGAAGCATCAGGTGCAAAGCTAATAGCAACGAAGAAAGATAAGTGAGCCAAACTGCAAAAGCCTCAGAGACACCGTAAGGAGTTTGGCCTCAAGGTAAGCCACCATCCTGAAAAGGTGCTCCAAGTCAATATTTAATTTTCTCTTAGAAACAAGTCTCTAGAAGGAACCTTTACAAGGGACTAATTTCCAACTTTCCCAACTAGAAAACTTATAGCTTACTGATCATCACTAACACTTATTCAGGACCAAGTTTTTTAATGTATACATACAGCTCAAAACCTAACCGTAACCAGTCAAATTCACATTCAATACGCTGTAGTTACATAGTATTCTGTAAAATAAAAACAAATGTTCATCCCTATAGTCAGCTTTTTACTTCCAAATCAGTAGGCAACAGAATGCTTTTAAGGAGACTATAAAACTCAGGAAACAGATTTAGAGATCATCTTTAAGGAGATCTGGAGACAACAGGCTAAATGTGATGGCTTTTTATAGATCTGATCCTGAGATACCTTTTGCTGCCTTCTTTTCCTTATCTTAATTTTCTACATAGAATGCACAGAAGTGCATTAGGGATGAGCTTGCTGGAAGCCACTTAAGAGCCCTACAATAGTTATAAAGCTAACATTTAGTAAGCAAGTATCATGTGCCAGGAGCGGTTGAGAACATGTTAATGTGGATTATCTTCTTTGAGCCCCACAGTGGCTGTGTAAGGTAGAGACTATTGTCACCCCATTTCGGAAGTGAGAAAACGGTAGCTAAATAACTTACTAAAAAGCAGAGGGCTAGTACTTGAACCTAGACCAACTGACTCCAGAACCCATATTTTTGTTTTTAAATTTTTTTGAGACAGAATCTCACTCCATAACCCTGGGTAGAGTGCCATGGCATCATCCTAGTTCACAGCAACCTTAAACTCTTGAGCTCAAGTGATTCTCTTTTCTTAGCCTCCTCAGTAGCTGGGAGGTGACTGCCAAAGCACTCAGCTAATTTTTCTATTTTTAGTAGAGACAGGGTCTCACTCTTACTTAGGCTGAACTCAAGCAATCCGCCCGTCTTAGACTTCCAGAATGCTAGCATTACAGGCATGAGCCACTGCACTCAGCCCAGAACCCATACTTTTTTGTTTGTTTGTTTTGAGGCAGAGTCTCACTATGTCACCCTCAGTAGAATGCCGTGTTGTTACAGTTCATAGCAATCTCAAACTCTTGGGCCTAAGCAATTCTCTTGCCTCAGCCTCCCAAGTAGCTGGGACTACAAGTGCCCACCACAACACCCAGCTATTTTTGTTGTTGTTGTTGTAGTCATGGTTGTTTAGCAGGCTTGGGCCAGGTTCGAACCCATTAGCCCTGGTGCATGTAGCCGGTGCCCTCACCACTGAGCTACGGGTACCAGGCTAGATCCCATACTTCTAACCACTACATGCAATGCCTCTCCAAAGACTTACCTGCCTTCAAAATGGAATCACCAATCTGCATCTGCACAAAATTCTACAATCTTTGGTTTTCAACCAGAAGATGTTCCACACCCACAAAGTCTCAATGCTTTCACTTTAATAAAGACTAAACCCAGTATCTAGAAGGAACAAGTGGGGGATGAATAGCAAAGAGGATAGAATAAGGAACAGAGGCAAAACAACAACAACAACAACAGATCAACTAATAAAAAACCTACAGAGGAAAGGCAAGTCTCTTTAGGAAGAGGCTATGTGTGTGCTACCAGGTGGGAAGAAGAAGGTTGGTAATGAGAGATAGCCTCTTCCATTCTCTAGGTACTGTACAATCGAGGGGTTCAAAAAGTTGTTTATCAACCCCTACCCACAACTCTACCCTCTCCAGCTATTGTGACCCTGGCCAGAAGAGAAACACTTATAATTCTCTCAGCAAGGCAGCCATGGTTGGAAAGGTGCCAGAGAAGGGCCAGTGAGCAAGAAGGAAATACAGAGTAGTAAATAGCTGATTCTATGAGGGACGGGACACCCCTTTCTTTCTTCCTAGTTGGAAGAAAGCAAAGAACCTCTATCAAATTTCCCACGATTTTATGGTTAGTTTAACAGATAGAGTACAGGGCAGAATACAATTTTTTGCACTTTAATGTAAATTCTCTTACAAAAACTGGTTTTCTAACACCAACCTGGATCTAGCTACCTAATGGTTATAGAAATTTGGATAGGTAATTTGGAACACTGGAAAGTAGTGGATTTGAAAAGAGGTCATTAACATGAAAAGTGCCAAAGAGCTAGGAATGGTGGCTCACTCCTGTAATCCTAGCACTCTGGGAAGCCGAGAGTGGTGGATTGCTTGAGCTCAGGAGTTTAAGACCAGCCTGAGCAAGAGTGAGACCCCATCTACTAAAAATGAAAAACTGAGGCAAGAGGATCGCTTGAGCCCAAGAGTTTGAGGTTGCTATGAGCTATGACACCATGGCACTCTACCCAGGGTGACAAAGTGAGACTCTGTCTCAAAAAAAAAAAAAAAAAAAGAAAGAAAACTGATACATAACAGTATCTCCAGTCAAATCTGCCTCTCCACTCAGACAGGGCCTGTTCCATTTCTCCACTGGTAGCTCAGCCTGGGGTAAAGGAAAAGCTGCCGAGCTCTTCCCTTGACAGAGTACAGACCCCATGGAGGCCTATAAAAGATGCTGGAAGGTTAAAGGTAGACCAAAAAAAGATAGGGCAGGGCTGTTTATGTTGCCCCCAGAAGAAAATGTCCATTAGAAGAAACTATGTCTTTAACTGTAAAAAGGGCAAGCCCTTCCCTAAACATTAGCTAGTCTACTCTATTTCATCACATAAGATAGAATGAGGAACAACCACCTTAAGGCACATTGCTGCTGCCTTAGAAAATAACACCTCCTTTGTTCACAGGAGGTGCTTAATAAATGCTGAGGGTAAGAACCAGCTGGAGTATACTAAATATACTAAATATTTCCGTAAATAAATTTTATGGAAATTTCTCAAAACTCTATAGTCCAATAATTTGTGTGTGTGGGGGGGGTGTTGTCTTATTTTTATGCAATGCAATTCTCAGCTGAACCACAAGGAATTACAAACCCTTCCCAGATGGGACTCTAAACATCCTAAAACTGTTATTTTAAGTTAAATGGGTCACAGCATATTTCAGAGGCAAAAAGAATACTTTTGCAAGAGACCAAATGAGAAAAATATCTTTAAAATAAGACATCTGGCGAACCTGGAAATTCAGTTTTTATTTGCTGATGAAAATTTCTTGGACCTAGGTTCCTCTCTGAATCATTCTTCCTAAAATAGAGGCTTTATAGAGAGCATTTTGTCTAATTTTTCTTCCACAGCAGGCTCCATTAAGAATACAGGCAGCAGCAGCAGTCTCAATCCAAAGTAATTTCATTTTCTTATTAATGAACATTCTAATTCCAATTCAGCAAAATTTGTTTAAAAGTGTACTGTAATTGAGATTTTGGTCTCATCCTTTCACAAATCTCCATCCACTTAGCTCAGTGTGTTAACAAGATGCAGATATCATGCCTCTTTACTCCCAAATTCTTCAGAGGCCTTTAACTGGCTAGAAGGAAAACAGTTCTGATCAGGAACCAATTACCTTCTACCAGCTCTGCCTTAAAGTAGCAGTGAACCCTGAACAACAGAGTGATCAGGTCTTTAAGAACATTCTGGTCCACCTCAAAACAAAAACACAATGAGCCTTTATTTCACTTTGCTATTATGTTTCTTCAATCAAGTTGGAGTAAAAGAAAGCTTTTGGAAACCTTGGGAATATAAAAATCCAAACTGTAACTTGTTAACAACAACAAAAAGACGACATAGACCTGAAACTCCAAGATGTTAACAGTTTATAAACAGTGTGTCTACATTTTTTCTTTTTCTTTTTTGGGCTGGGGTCGAGTTTGAACCTACCACCTCTATGGGGCCTGCGCCCTACTCCTTTGAGCCACAGGCGCCACCCATCTACATTTTTTCCTTACAGTTATGATACTAATTAGGGAGGTTCTCCCACCCACCAGGTATCTGAGGACCTAACTAAGCTCAGGCACTGACACAGGGACAGGGATACATAGTAAGCAAAACAAACATGACCTTGGCTCTTACAGTCCCGTGAGATAGACAGATCTAAGATAACCCTACTACAAAAAGGATCTTCTCTTTACATGATATCCTAAAATTTCATTTTAGAATAAAATATAACCTCATTTTACAGTTGATTAAAAACAGATACATTAATACAATGTGCCAAAGGTCATAAAACAAATCACCTTAGTTCAGCACCATCTCACAAGGCCTCAAAGTCCACAATCTTTCACCATGTCAGATCAGCTCTGCCCTCTTCCTGCTGCTTCCAGAAGTCCTCACCAGGAAGAAATAATTCTATCACTACCCTTCTCTCCCAGACTCAGATTTTAGACTGGGCTGTGTCCAATACAAACTGTTTTAGGTGTCCACAGTACAATGTTAATGCTCTTCTCACTTTACTCATGAGGAAATTTTCTTTCTAAAGTCTTCAGAAACTAAAGAGTCAATAACACAGACAGTCCACAGGACTTTTATTTATTTTGAGCTAGAGTCTCCCTAAGTTGCCCAGGATAAAATGCCACGGCATCAGCCTAGCTCACAACAACCTCAAACTCCTGGTTTCAAGCAATCTTCCTGCCTCAGCCTCCTGAGTAGTTCGGACTACAAATGGCTGCCACAACAGCCAGCTAATTTTCTATTTTTAGTAGAGATAGGATCTTGCTCTTGTGCTCAGGATGGTCTCAAACTCCTAACACCAAGCAATCCTCTCACTTCCACCTCCCAGAGTGCTAGGGTTACAGGCATGAGCCACCATGCCTGGCCTATTTTACTTTTTTAAAAAAACCTAAAATGGTTACAGAGCCCTGGTGGATTTTAAGGTACACAAGAAAATGGACTAATATATTACCTTACTTCTATTTCCCCTATTTTGGCCAGCTCAATATTGACTAACAGAATTTTCAAAATTGTGTCCTTCTCTCACCCTTAGAAATACCTTACTACCTTCCAAATCAATTTAAAAATACATTGAATAGTGTCTTCCTGAAAACACTATATAAGTCAAATGGTGATAACTTCTAGACTCATTAGGGTGATTTATTATAGTATTTTTATTGGGCAAACTACGAATCCTTAATTAATATTGTCCAAATTATGATGTTTTTATCTGATATCAATAATTTTTTATTTTTCATAAAGTAGTCCAGGCTAAGAATCATTTGCATGAATTTTTAAAATGCCTCCATAAACTTCTTTTGATAGATGCCATGCTTCCTGATTGATTAGTTCTAGATTCAAAAACTATTTCAGTTAGTCTCTCCTACCTAGTGAATAGTTGGGGGGCTTAAAAGACTACAGTATCAGCTCAATCACTATTATGATGTGTAACCTTATACAAGTCTGTTCATCTCTGTGTGACTACTCATTTGTATTGTGGGCACACGAATAGCCTTCTTCCATTTTACAGGGACAGTGAGGCTAAATGAGATTAAAGAGGTACCATTTAAAATCAAGATATTTGACCATCTTTCTGTACCTGACTCCTAGCAAAGGGCCTAACACAAAGCAGAAACTCAACAAATGTTGGAAGAAGGGATAAAGCTCACTTCTGTAGAAGTTGATGGCTCTCATGAAGTATAGGAAAAGAAACCTAACATTAAGGAACCAAATGGTCAGGTTAATCACAATAAAAACAGGCAATATATACACAGTCGGCAGGGCCACACTAGGAGATTCCACATCTAATCACTAAACATTGTACCACCTACCACTGCATGCCACATAGATATACAAAAGTGATCAAAAATGTCACTCAAGGGTGGCACCTGTGGCTCAGTGAGTAGGGTGCCGGCTCCATATACCAAGGAACAAAGCCTCGGCCAAAGTGCAACAAAAAATAGCCGGGCATTGTGGTGAACACCTGTAGTCCCAGCTACTCGGGAGGCTGAGGCAAGAGAATTGCTTAAGCCCAGGAGTTGGAGGTTGCTGTGAACTGTGACGCCACAGCAGTCTACCAAGGGCAACAAAGTGAAACTTTCTCAAAAAAAACATAAAACAACTAAACAAAAATGTCACTCGAGAGGTGCCCGTGGCTCAAAGGAGTAAGGCGCTGGCCCCATATACCAGAGGTGGTGGGTTCAAACCCGGCCCTAGCCAAAAAATGTCACTCAAGGCTCAGTGCCTATAGCTCAGTGGTCAGGGTGCCAGCCACATACACCAGGGCTGGCAGTTTTGAACCTGGCCGAGGCCTGCTAAACAACAATGACAACTACAACAAAAAATAGCTGGGAGTTGTGGCAGGCGCCTATAGTCCCAGCTACCTGGGAGGCTGAGACAAGAGAATTGCTTGAGCCCAAGAATTTGAGGTTGCTGTGAGCTGTGATACCACGGCACTCTACCAAAAGTGACATAGTGAGGCTCCAAAAAAAAAAAAACCGCTCAAAATCAATTTTGTTTCTCAATTCAAAATGTACTATTTTCTCTTCAATGATAAAATCAATTTTGTGCTAGAATAAAGTAGTTTATAAATAAATATTGATTAAAATTCTTACTATCAGGCCAGGCACAGTGGTTCAGGCCTATAATCTTAGAACTCTGGGAGGCCAAGGCGAGTGGATTGCCTGAGCTCACCAGTTCAAGACCAGCCTGGCAAAGAGTGAGAACCACACCTCTAAAAATAGCTGGGCGTTGTGGCGGACACCTATAGTCCCAGCTACTAGGAAGGCTAAGGCAAGAGAATCACTTGAGCCCAAGAGTTTGAGGTTACTATGAGCTATGAAACCACAGCACTCTACTGAGAGCAACAAAGTGAAACTGTCTCAAAATAAATAAATAAAAGTCCTTAGTATATGTTAGATGAGAAATTTTCTTTCTTCCTATTTTTAAATAAAAGACTTTTATTGTTTTATTTTTGGGGGGATTCATTGAGGGTACAAGAAACCGGGTTACACTGATTTCATTTGTTAGGTACAGGCCCTCTTACA
Source organism: Galago senegalensis (assembly GCA_963575145.1). NCBI lineage: Eukaryota > Metazoa > Chordata > Mammalia > Primates > Galagidae > Galago > Galago senegalensis. Next base: position 19,994 of record CAUYTI010109169.1, on the reverse strand, counting down.
CATGAGAAATTTTCCATTGTTTCAATCTATACAGCACTCTTAAATAAGAAATGTTGCTAATTCCTTCTCAGAGGTGAAAGGGCCTCTCATCCCAACAGTGTGCTGCCCCATCTCTGGGGGCTGGCCACTTAGTCTCAGAGTGTAGAGCTCCCACTCCCTAAAAACCCCAATCTCCCAGAACATCTGGGGTTAGAGAAAAGCCACCACAGGAGCTGCTCTGAGGTCAGCCAGTGAGAGAGAATGGGGGTGAGGACCACCAATCCTTTCTAGGGGGCTGCTAAGGAAGAGAACCTAGAGTTGATGTTTTAACATAAGATAACAAGAGCAGATAAGTGACAGAGCAGTCTACATAGGTATTAGTGAAACCTGCTGACAGTGGTGCTAATCAGAAATGCTGGAGAACCGGGAGGCACCCGTAGCTCAGTGGGTAGGGCGCCGGGTTCGAACCCTGCCCGGGCCAGCTAAAATCAATAATGACAACTACAACAAAAAAAACAGCTGGGTGTTGTGGTGGGCACCTGTAGTCCCAGCTACTTGGGAGGCTGAGGCAAGAGAATTGCTTAAGTCCAAGAGTTTGAAGTTGCTGTGACGCCACGGCACTCTACCAAGGGCAACATAGTGAGACTCTGTCTCAAAAAAAAAAAAAAAAAAAAAGAAATGCTAGAGAACCAACAAATGAATAAAAAAGAAACTGTAAAAATCTGATTTTCCCATGTGTAAATAATACTAATTAGTTATTTATATGAACTGCTTATCTAATTACCATGCAGTACACTAATAATCCTGCATATCACTAAAGGTGTCAAATTATGAAGTGTATGATTTCATCACAACACTGAAGTCCAACATGCTCAGGTTCCATAAATTGTTTAGTATATTTGTTTACTTACAACTTAAAGCTGAAATGAACAACCCTAGCAAAACAAGAACTTGTGTTATCATAAAAAACATTAACAGTCACCAAGCACAACTGGAAACTAGAATAGCCAGAGCTCACGGTGGCTAAGAACACCACACAGAGATTCCAGGGGCAAGAAATGGTATATCTTGCAGTTTTATTCTGTATAACTATAGCTACACTGCCACTGCTCCCCTAGTCATTTATGAATAAGGATTTTCCACTCCACATATCACCATCCATCATTTGAAACTGTCAAGAATTTATAGTAACTGGCTCGGCACCTATAGCTCAACCAGCTAAGGCGCCAGCCACGTACACCTAAGGTGGCGGGTTTGAATCCCCAGCCTGGACCCACCAAACAACAATGACGGCTGCAACCAAAAAATAGCCGGGCGTTGTGGCGGGCGCCTGAGGTCCCAGCTACTTGGGAGGCGGAGGCAAGACTCGCTTGAGACCAGGAGTTGGAGGTTGCTGTGAGCTGTAATGCCACGGCCCTCTACCCAGGGGGACAGCTTGAGGCTCTGTCTCAAAAAAAAAAAAAAAAAAAAAAAGAATTTATAGTAACACGAAATTTGGAGTTGCATAGGCAGATAACTAAACTTTGGCTGGCTGGTTAGAAAAGAGCTCTCTCAGCATATAAGGTGTAGTTTGGGTTTTGTAATGACTACTCAGGGTTGGGATTCCAGAAATTACCAATCACAAAGTCCTAAGAGCTTGTTTTGCCTTTTCTAGAAGTTTTCAGTCTTGTGCCCAGTCCTTGAGCTTCATGAGCATTCTCATAGCTAAGGTCCAGGACTCCAGGTGTGAGGAAGCCTGAGGCACCTCTGAAATAGCCCTGCTGGTTTAAAGATTACCCCACTGTTACTTACCCTGTGCACACAGAAGGAGCTTATTTCAGCAGGGCACAGGCCAAAGCAAAGATAGGGAGGGATAGCTTTAAACTTTATAAAACCCTACAAATCCAAACTATACTCGATTTCACAAATAGTGCTGATCTGGCTTTCTGCACACTTGTCACTAAGTAACTACATAAATCCTGAAAGGAGTTTTCTTCTTTCGGTATTACTAGTTCCCACTCAGTTCAAGGGTTCAGAGGTCTTCTCTGTGGGATTGCTCATTTAGAGATTTAGCTTTCACTGTGATAAACAAAAGAATATTAAAACAAACTAGACTGATTTATGGGTCTGCTGGGAAAAAAAAAGTTATCATAGAACTCTAGCCCTTCATCTACAAACTCCTACGTGCACCAAAATAAGGAATGGGGCTGTTCTAAAGCAAATACTGCCCTTGCGCTAAAAAGGGAGAAAAGTTTTTCATTTCCATTATGAATTACAAAAACTCTAATCCTTCTACAAAACTCTACTCTCCCATTTTACACTGTAATGCTACATTAAAGATACAAAGTCACAAGAGAGCTCAACCTTACAACTGCAAATCAACAGTCGCTAAATCCTGTTGGTTCTGGGATCCCACCTCCTTCCACAGTTCAATTTGGCTTGTTTTCAACCCCAATGGTATTTACTGCCTTCTCTGGCTCCCTAATTATCTTCTACTCCTAGTCAACCTCAACCCCTCTGATTCACTTCCCAAAAATCTGAAGTGATTTTCCTAAATTGCAAATCCATCCTTACCTTCAGTGTAAAATCCAACTCCTTAGCATGGGCACTTCCCTCCACACACCAGACAGTTATCTCCAATTGTCTATATGTGCCACACTCTTCAGACATCCATTCCTTGTACACACACCCTACACTGTACCTTCTCTCCAGCTTAGAACAACTCTCACTTTCCGTCTTCTTTCTCTATTAGTTCTAATACTCCACTTAGACTTCATCTCTTCTAGGAGGAACATTTCCAGCATCCCACTGTCCCATAGCACTCCTCACACTATCTCCCCCATCAGAAAATCAGGAGGCTGGAACCAAGATTTCTTTTCTCTCTGTAACTCCCCTAGCCAGCACATGATCTGGCATAAACAAGGCACTCATTAAACCAAGAAACTGCCATTACCCTTCAGTTCCAAATCAGCACAACTCTTCCTACCTCCCCAAAGAGTTATGCTAAAATCTTCTGACCATTTAAATGTTAAATGATGGTCTTTGACCACTAAACTACTAATGAGTCTAAGATGCTTTTTCATTAATTATAATGATAATTATGGCAATTGTCAGTTGAAGACACATGGTACAATGGACAAAAAACATTGACTCTCGATCCCAAAAGATGGGACTGAGTTTAGAAAAATTACATAAGCCTAGGTCTGTGGTTTTATAGTAGAATTTATTTTAAGTCTGGGAATGTGCCTGGTATAATATTTGGCACAGACAGACCCTTCCCATCTCCCCGTGTATTGCATGACCCTGGGTATACAGTGGAGAAAAAGAAACATGTTCCCAGGCAAAAATCGATGGCAATAGAGGTCAGATCCTCAAGGAGGCCATTTTTGGCTGGAAGGTGAAAAAAGGAGCCTTTAAGGTCATTGGAATTGTTATCTTCATGTTGATTATACAGATATATATGTAGTTAAAAATATATTGATCTGTGCACTTAATATCTATGTACTCAACTACATGTAAATTATACTTCAACAATTTTTTCACTAATAAAAGAAACAGGCTAGGCGTGGTGGCTCACACCTGTAATCCCAGTACTCTGGGAAGCCGAGGTGGGTGGAATGTCTGAGCTCACAAGTTGGAGACCAGCCTGAGCAAGAGTGAAACCCTGCCTCTAAAAATAGCTAGGCGTTGTGGCAAGTGACTGTAGTCCCAGCTACTTGGGAGGCTGACGCAAGAATCACTTGAGCCCAAGAGACTGAGGTTGCTGTGAGATGTGATGCCACAGCACTCTACTGAGGTGACAAAGTGAGACTCTGTCTCAAAAAAAAAGAAAAGAAAAGAAACACATTCCCCTGTGATAGAAGACAGCCCAAAAGACAAGGCTCTGAAGTCAAAGTATGTTTGCACACTGAAAGTAGTAACTTTATCCCAGGTTCACAGTGTTATTGCAAAGGGTAAGCAAATACCTTGGTAAACCCAGTACTGGTAGAAGGCAGAATAAATTCCTCATAGAATAATGTATCACAATGTCCCAAAACTACAGAGAAGCTACCATATTTAATAAAACATATTTATTTCATGAAGTTACTGAGTTCATAATCAGTCATAATGTATTTTCTCAATAATAAATACTCAAAAGTACAACCACAATCTTGTTAGAAGTGAAACAATTTTCTGAATTGTTTGAATTGTCTCTTCTCTATATCTATGGCAAAATGGCTGAGGACCTAAAAGGAGGATAGACTTCCTCTGTAAAATGTTCATAATATTAACATTCACTGTGTTCCAACCACTCTTCTTTATACACACTACCTCATTTAATCCTCATACAACCTTATGTGAGAAGTTCTATTAATACATGAGAAAACTAAAGGAAAGCAATTAAGAAAGTTGTTTTATGTCTCCCAAAAGGTGGATGGCAAAGCCAAGATTTGAGCCCAGGCACCTTGACTCCAGAGCCACTACCCAATAGGGCCTTTGCTTATTTTTATTTTGAACTAATATTAGGCTTACAGAAAAGTTGCAAATATAGCACAAAGAATTCCCATATCTCTTTTACACAGCTCTTATGTTAACGTCTTACGGAAGCACAGTACAATTGTCCCTTGAACAACCAGGTTTGAACTGTGTCAGTCCAATTATATTCAGATTTTTTTCAACCAAACACAGATCAACAATACAATATTTGTAGGATGTGAAACCCTCAGAAGCAGAAGGTCAGCTTTTCATACACATGGGTTCCTCAAAGCCAACTTTGGGGCTTCAGTATGTACAGATTTTGGTACATGCAGGGGTCCTGCAACCAATCCTCCACATAAACTGAGAAGTATGATGTACATCGATCAAAACTTAACAAATTAGTGCTCACTCTAGTAACACGTGTACTAAAATTAGAATGATACAGAGAAGATTAGCATAGCTCCTGTGCAAGGATGACATGCAAATTCATAAAGCATTCCATATTAAAAAAAAAAAAAAGAATTAACACTGGTACAACGTTTTGTTTCTTTGTTTTTTGGTTTTTTTTTTGAGACAGCCTCACTGTTGTCCTCAGCAGACTGCTGTAGCATCAGCTCACAACAACCTCAAACTCTTGGGCTCAAGTGATCCACTTGCCTCATTCTCCCAAGTCGCTGAGACTACAAGCACCCACCACAACACCTAGCTAGTTTTAGAGACAGGGTCTCGCTCTCTTGCTCAGGATGGTCTGGACCTCTGAGCTCAAGCAATCCACTCGCCTCAGCCTTTCAGAGTGCTAAGATTACAGGAGTGAGCCATTACTGGTATGGCCCCACACTGGTACAATATTCTTAACTAAACTACAGACTCTGCTGAGATTTCCCCAGTTTTTACAGTAACATTCTTTTTCTGTTCCAGGATCTTACATTGCATTTAGTTGTTACCTCCCTTTAGTATTTAATCTTATGACAGTTTCTTAGTCTTTCCTTGTCTTTCATGGCCCTGACACTTTCAAAAGAACACTATCAGGTATTCTGTAATATATTCTTCAGTGGAGTTTATGTTTCCTTGTGATTAGACACTGTTATGGATTGAGGGGAAGAATACAAGAGGTGAAGGGTCCTTCTCATCACATCATATTGGTGATGTTAACCTTGATCACCCACTAATACTAGGGTCCGCCAGGTTTTTCCACTATACAGTTACTATTTTTCTGTCTAGCCTACACTTAAGGGGAGGGGAATTAAATTCCATCTCCTGGTGAGAGAACTACTAAAGAATATGTGGAAATGGGTTGGAAGCAGCATAGTAATCAGTAAATATTTTATGGGAGATATTCTGAGGTCATGCAAATATTCCACTTCTCCTTAAACTTTCACTCACTAATTTTATTCACTGGCAGCTTGCTTACAGCACTTATTACTGTGGTATGCTAAAGGTGATTTTTTTATCCCCCTCTTTCTTTCCACATTATTAATTGGAATTCCTCTATAAGAAAGAGCTATCTGTTCTCTCCCATCTATTTATTTAGTCATTTGTATTGTGAACTCATAGATATTTATTTTATTGTTTGGTTTATAACCCAATACTATTGTTGCTTATTTTGTTCAAATTGTTCCAGCTTTGGTTATTGAGAGCTCTTTCAGGTTGGCTTCTATGTCTTCTTGACATGTCCCTGTCTTTTTCATTTTCCCTTCCATAGTCCTGGAATCAACCAATTCTCCAGGGAGCTGATAGGGCCACTTTTGCTCAAATCAACGCAATTTCTTATGAGAGTTGTCAAGTTTTGTATCCCTAAGTATCTCCTATTGTGGATGTACAACATATAGTGATTAGGCACTAATCAGTATTTGCTAATGGCTCTGGAAATACACACACAGAGAGCAACTGCCCATTCACGCACTCACACAGCTGGGAGGAGGAGACAAACATCCTCCTCTTCTGACCTACCCTTCTGGCCAAAGTATATAAAAGACCCACTCAGGCCAGGCATGGTGGCTTATGCTGGTAATCTCAGCACTCTGGGAGGCCAAGGTGAGTGGATTGCCTAAAATCATGAGTTCAAAACCAGCCTGAGCTAGAGTGAGACCCCATAGCCAAGCATTGTGGCAGCTACTCAGAAGGCTGAGGCAAGGGGTCACCTGACCCCAACTCGGAGGTTGCTGTGAGCTATAATGCCAGGCACTCTACTGGAGACAACAAAGTGAGACTCTGTCTAAAAAAAAAAAAAAAAAAAGCCCCACACATTTGCCAGCACATACTAAGACAAGAACAGAAATCAGTAGTTCCATTCCCCTGTCTGACTGCAGCTGCTTTAAAGATGTGCTAATACACCTTTCTTTAGACACCAGCCAGGAAATGCTAAAATCACTGTCCTTTTTTTTTCTAAATGGATGGGAAAACTGAGATATACAAAAAGTTAAAAATATTCCCAAGATCATACAGGTAAAGGATGGTAGAGGTAGGACTGGCAGGAGGACCCCTAAGAAGCACTGCTCTCCCATGCTCTTCTCCAAGGCACTCCAAGAGGGAAAAGTTCCTAGTGACAATGTTTTTCTGTCTAACCCATAGACAGACCTAGGCCAAGTTAAAATACTATAACAAAAACAAACTTAAGGTTGAAGATTTCATCCAGATATCTATACATCAAAGCCTAAAATCACAATCAATGAAGGAAAGAGATAAAAGATTTTGTTATACTCAAATCCAGATGGCCACAAAATCCAAAGACCAAAGAGGTAAAAACAATGCCAGAAAGCAATCAGTTAAATCTATAGGTGTCAAAATTTAAAAGGCCCAGTACCTACCTGCTAATGAAGAAAACTGATGCTAGCCAGATTCATCATCCGATGATTCCAATAACCTCATTATTTCATCATCAAAAGAAAATCAGATATTATCTTGAGGAGAGAAGTATAAAAAAATAATAATTTTCAAGCTCAGCACCCATAGCACAGTGGTTATGACACCAGCCACATACACCAAGGTTGGCAGGTTCAAACCCAGCCCGAGCCAGCTAAACAGCAATGATAACTGTAACAAAAAATAGCCAGGTGTTGTGGCTGGTGTCTGTAGTCACAGCTACTTGGGAGGCTGAGGCAATAGAATTGCTTAGCCCAAGAGTTGGTGGTTGCTGTGAGCTGTGATGCCATGGTACTCTACCCAAGGCGACATAGTGAGACTCTGTCTCAAAAAAAAAAAAAAATTATAATAATAATTTTCAAAAATTATAGGAACAGCAATAATGGTGGGTATTTGCTTACTAGATAATACAGTTAATGCCCTCCATATCCATGCGTTCTGTGCATCTTTGAAGCAACCAATTGTGCTTCAAAAATATTTAGAAAAGGCCAGGCACAGTGGCTGCTGCCTGTAATCCTAGCACTCTGGGAGGCCAAGGCAGGTGGAATGCTTGAGTTTAGGAGTTCGAGACCAGCCTGAGCAAGAGCAAGATCTCTTCTTTATGAAAAACAGAAAAACTAGCCAGGCACTGTGGCAGGTACCTGTAGTCCCAGCTACTCAGGAGGCTGAGGGCAAGAGAATTGCCTGAGCCTAAGAGTTTGAGTTGCTACAACTCCATGGCACTCAGGGCAACTGAGTGAGACTCTGTTTGAAAAGGAAAAGGAAAGGTAAGACTCATGCAAATCAGACCCCAGAAAAGAAAAAAATAATAACCAATAAAAAAAGAGATGTGGAGGGGCCGGGCACAGCAACTCATTGCCTTAATCCTTATACATTTTGGGAGGCTGAAGCAAGAAGATCTCTAGAGGCCAGGAGTTCAAGACCAGCTTGGGCAAAAGTAAGAACTTCTCTCTATAACATTTTTTTTTTTAATTAGCTGGATATGGTGGCATGCATCTATAGTCCCAGCTACTCAGGAGACTTACTCCTGAGTCAGGAGGATTAAGTCAGGAGGATTACTTGAGCCCAGGAACTTGAGGTTACAGTGAGCTATGATGATGCTACTGCATACTCTACTGGGACTGACAGAGCAAGACCCTGTCTCAAAATAAACAAACAGATGATATGGAAGCTTATGCACAAATTGGTTTATCAGAATGACAAACAAACCTCATAACAAGCCAATTGGAGGGCATCAACATTAAGATAAAAAACACAGAAGTAATAAGAAATCACTTTTATAGATTACAATGGATAACCCTCCTCCCCAAAACTCCTGGATCTAGCTTCTACTACAGTATTTCATTAGTACTTGCAGCATTATTCCAAATTTACAATTATATATGTATGCCTTTCAGTAAACACAGATATTTTTAAATGACTGTGAAATTTCATCCAAAAGAATTACGTGTTCATAAATAAATGCCAATTGACCTAGAAGAAGGTAGGGTACCTAGACTGTCATTCTCACCAGCTCTCTCTGTAAATGAACTATAAAGTTGACAAAAGAGCAAATATTAAAGAGACAGATAACCATAAATGATGGTCACCAAAGATTAATTGAGTCTAACAGGTCATGATGGGTAAGGAAAAGATTTTTTTAAAAGACAGAGGCCAAGATGAGAGAATGGCTTGAGGACAGGAGTTTAAGACCACCCTAAGCTGAACAGCAAGACACAATCTCTATAAAAATAGGAAAATTTGGCCAGGCTTGGTGGCTCATGCCTGTATTCCTAGCACTCTGGAAGGCCAATGCAGGCAGATTCCTAGTCCTTTGGCTCAGGAGTTCTAGACTAACCTGAGCAAGAATGAGATCCCATCTCTATTAAAAATAGAAAAATTAGCCAGGCTTTGTGGCAGATGCCTATAGTCCCAGCTACAGGAGGCTGAGGCAGGAGAATCACTTGAATCCAGGAATGTAAGTTGCTATGAGTAAGGCTGACTCCAAGACATTCTAGCCTGGGGCGACAAAGTGAGCTTCTGTTTAAAAAAAAAAAAAAAAAATAGCACTCAGCACCAATAGCACAGTGCTTACAGTGCCAGCCACATACAACAAGATGGTGGGTCCGAACCCAGCCTGGGGCCAACTAATAACTGCAACAAAAAAATAGCTGATATTGTGGCAGGCTCCTGTAGTCCCAGCTACTTGGGAGGCTAAGGGAAGAGAACTACTTAAGACCAAGAGTTGGAGGTTGCTGTGAGCTGTGACACCATGGCATTCTACCGAGGGTAACTTAGTGAGACTTTTTCTCAAAGAAAAACATAAAAATAAAATTAAAAAAAAAATAGGAAGCTTAGCCAGCTTCAGTGGCACTTGTCTGTAGTTCCAGCTACTCAAGAGGTTGAGGTGGGAGGATTGCTTGAGCCCAGGAGTTTGAAGTTTCAATGAGCTATAATGAGCCACTGTAGTCTAGCTTTAGACAAAGCAAGACTCTATTGGGGGGTGGCGGGGAGATAGCTCTATCAATTTGTCAACAAAAAACACTTAGTGAAAGTACTGGATCCTGACTTCTTATACAGCCTTTCTTTAAAAAACTTAAAAGTGAAGCAGTAAGTCCTGGATCGTTTACTTTAAAACCTTTTTGAAATTTTGCTCTGGGTCTGCTGAGATGGAAAAAGGGACTGCTGCTAAATGACTAGCAAGAAAGCTATTCTCAGCTCAGGGCGTGTAGCTCAAGTGGCTAGGGCACCAGCCACATACACCAGAGCTGGCCGGTTCGAATCCATCCTGGGCCTGCCAAACAACAAGATCTACAACCAAAAAATAGCTGGGCGTTGTGGCGGGCCTGTAGTCCCAGCTACTTGGGAGGCTGAGGCAAGAGAATCACTTAAATCCAAGAGTTTGAGGTTGCTGTGAGCTGTGACATTACAGCACTCTACCCAGGGTGACAGCTTGAGACTTGTATCAAAAAAAAAAAAAAAAAGAAAGAAAGAAAGAAAAGAAAGCTATTCTCCAAGTAGGTCTTAAACATACAATTATGGAGATAGCAACAGATTAAAAAGTAACAAATCCAGAATCTCTACCAATTTCAACATATGAGGTTATTTTCATTTAAAGTAATAGAGTTATTCTATTACTGCTAAGTATACAGGACCCATAGGTATTTTTGGAGCTACCTAGCTACAATACTCTTTTCCTTATTTTTCTACCATTAGATACTCAGACATCTTTCTAGTAGCCATGACCTTCACATGAAATAGATAGGCTCTGCTAACAGAAAACCTCAGTCCTGGGCCAGGCACTTAACATTTTTGAATTTCATCAGTAAAATGGGCACTGTATCAAAGGATTGTAAAGATTAAAGTTTCAAGGATTATAGAAAGGAACATTTCCCATCCCATAATCCCAGGCTCCAAGCTAACACCAACGATCAATTGAAACAACTAGATAATATTCTCTGACAATCATTTTAAAGAGAAACTAATTATTTGTGAACACAAAATTTGGCTGTTAAACTACCAATGAGGGAGGGGAGAGAACTGGGAAAAGCAGAGTTGTAGCAATCACTGGAAATAACTTCAAATATACAGGCTTCTGGTTTCTTGCCAATTGTTTAGATTCACTTTCCTTGCACACACTCTCCCTCTGATAGTGCATCTGGCAGCGCATGTGTCCAAAACAAATCTTTATCATTCTGAACTAGGGCAAGAGGGAGCTGAATTTTCTCACAGGTAAAATTCATGGATGCAGAAACTGAGAGGAAGATGAGAATTTTCTAGATAAAAATTCTAAAAAAGCAACATGGGAGGTTTTCCTCTTCATAAGCTGTAGAGCATTCCTCAACATTTTCTAAACTAATATATCATTTGACTAAGTTTAACTTCATCTAACTTTCCTACATTCCAGGGAAATTGCCATGATTTAAAAATGCCATTCTTGCTTAGTGAAAATGTTCCAAAAGGATTTTGTGTTATACCCTTGAGTAAAAAGAAGAACTCCCAGTTGCTTAATAACTAACTAAGAGCAAGGACTCCAATGCCAGTCTGCCTTGGTTTAAACCAAGTTCCATCACTTCCTAGGTTACTACCTTGGGCAAGCTACCTGATTTCTCTGTGCTTCAGTTTCCTCATTAGTAAAATGGTAATACTACAGTGCATTCCTGAAAGAGTTGCTACAAGGACAAAATGAATTAGTATTTGTTAGTGCTTAGAACAGTGCATGGCACAAAGTAGCTGCTACAAAAGCAACTATTACATTAAAATGAATCCCTAATAAAATTTTACCTAAGCATATAGTAAGTGATGGCTTAAGTCTCATCCAAAGAGACTGAGTTCTGCAAGTAGTCATATGTAGTGCCACATAAGCAACAGTTTGGGTGTCAGACTCCTGATTATATACTCTTCTGTGTCGCCCTACACTAGTCATTTTAACCTCCCTCTAAACTTCTGCTTCCTCATCACTAAACTGCAAATAACAATAATTACCCAGCAGGTAAAGTGAGCAAATATAGATGCAAAGTTCTTGGCACAAAGTATTAAGCCCTCAAGAATGACACTATTCCTTTGTAGATGAAAGCCTTTAAACAGATTAATTCTGAGAGTGTAAGTCTGAAGTCTTGGAGAATTATTTAAAAAAAAAAAAAAAGCCTGAATAGAACTCCATACTAATCTAGTAATCTAGTCACGTAGGAGGCAGAGCCTGCAGGCAGGTGTCTGTATATCTCAGGAATTTCCCATCACATCATGCACACTTCACACAACATTCTTTGACCCCAAATATCCATGTAAATACCCACCTACAGTAGAGGCAGCAGAAATAGCCCCGAGCTGTTCTGCATTAACTACTTCAAATACTACAGAATGAGCTGGCCTTTTCATTGAAGTTTTATCTCAGCTATAGGGCAACATGAAGAAGCAAAAATAAGGTGCTGGACCCAATGAGAACAAGAGTCAATACACAGACTTCATCAGGCTCAATCTGAGACTGGTAAGCATGACAGGGATGGTTATGAACAAAGCCAGGACTGGGGCTCCTCCCCAGGGCCAGCACAGAGTTAAAGATCTAAAAACAAACACAAGAATGTCTCAGAATCTTCTAGTGACACAAGTAAACATACTTAAACTGATCTGCCTTGTAATCTTTTCTGGTCATCAGACTTTTTATAAGTAGTTCTCAACTATAATTTAAAAGAAAAAATAACTTGAGAAATAGGATTGTTTAAGGGAAAGAAAAGAAAATCACAACAAATGGTTATAAGAGTGAAAGGAAAACAAAGTCAACAGGTTAGTTCATGCAGACAAAATGGATGTGGTGCAGGCAGACATATCCTTAAGAAAGCTCTTTCTAAGATTAAAGCACCAACTTCCAAGTAAGTATTTTTTAATAAAATATGTTCCTTAAAAAATTAACACTCTTGAGATTTTAAACTTTTGCTGCAACTGGAAGGGCTGTAAATAGGAAATCTGACTAGAAATGGCAAAACTGAGAGTTACAATATACACAAAAGAAAAAATGGTATTAAAAATTTTACTTTCTTGAGCAGCGCCTGTGGCTCAGTGAGTAGCCGGCCCCATATACCGAGGGTGGCGGGTTCGAACCCAGCCCTGGCCAAACTGCAACAAAAAAATAACCAAACATTATGGCAGGTGCCTATAGTCCCAGCTACTCGGGAGGCTGAGGCAAGAGAATAATCGTCTAAGCCCAGGAGTTGGAGGTTGCTGTGAACTGTGTGAGGCCATGGTACTCTACTGAGGGCGATAAACTGACACTCTGTCTCTACAAAAAAAAAAAAAAGTTACTTTCTTGCTACAACGGTCAACTCAAGTAAATACAAAAAAAAAATTTACCTCTTGGCTCTGCACAGTGCCTGTAATCCTAGCACTTTAGGAGACCAAGGCAGGTAGATTGCTTGAGCTCAGAAGTTTGAGATCGCCTGAGCAAGAACCAGACCCCATCTCTACTAAAAATAGAAAAACTACCCAGGCATTGTGGTGGGCACCTGTAGTTCCCAGCTACTCAGGAGGCAGAGGGAGGAGGACCGCTTGAGCCTAAGAATTTGAAGTTGCTGTGAGCTACGATAATACCATAGCACTCTACCCAGGACGACAGAGGGAGTCTCTGATTGAAAAAAATAAAATAAAATAAAAAATTTTTACTATCTTAACCCCAGTAAGGGCAAACAATAATTCCTTCCAAATACAAAATTAATGCTACTAATCCATTTGGTGAATGCTTAACAAATGCTGACTAGTGGCAGTATTATTATTAGTGGGACATACATTTTGAGCTGCTTTCCCTCTCAAAGTAAAGGACCTGATTAATCTCCATACATCATGTTGTTTCTAGTCACCATTAACAGGGATAAGCGCAGTGTGTAGCCATGACATAGGATGCATTTTACCCCATGGAGGCACAGCCGGGCCACAGCTTCAGTCTTTCAAGAACTGTATGTTTTTGAAGTTTCCCATAATAAAAGAAAAACAACAACAGAAAGCTGTTTCATTCTGCTTGAAGCATATTGCTGCATGTATTTGTATTACTAATGGCCCTCTTCTAAACATTTTGCTTCTGGAAAAGAACCACTGAGGGCCTACATTACTATTACAAATCCTATGCTTGGGGCGGGGAGAAGTGGCTCATGCCTGTAATTCTAGTTTTCTGGGAGGCTGAGGCTGGCAGATTGCCTTAGTTCATGAGGTCAAGACCAGCCTGAGCAAGGGCAAGACCCCCATCTCTAAAAATAGCCGGGTGTTGTGGCAGAAGCCTGTAACCCCAGCTACTCAGGAGGCTAAGGCAAGGGAATCACTTGAGCCCAGGAGTTTGAGGTTGCTGTGAGATATGACGCCACGACACTCTACTGAGGGCAACACAGTGACACTCTGTCTCAAAAAAAAAAAAAAGAAAAATCCTGTGGTTGGCTCTTTAACCAAGGACCCATCAACATGGGCCACATTCCCACTAAAATCATGAAGAAGGCAGCCCAGGTCATCACTGAGAAGAACTACATGCATCTGGGCAAAGACTTTCACACGAACAAGCACATGTGTGAGGAGATGGCCATCATTCCCAGCAAGAAGCTCCGCAACAAGACAGCGGGCTATGTCACACACCTGATGAAACCGATCCAGAGGGGCCCAGTGAGAGGCATCTCCATCAAGCTACAGGAGGAGGAGAAAAAGAGGAGAGACAACTATGTCCTTGAGGTCTCAGCCCTTATCAGTAGATCACTGAAGTAGATCATGACACTAAGGAAATGTTGATGCTTTTAGACTTTGGCAGTCTGTCCAACTTCCAGATCACTCAGCCTACAGTTGGGATGAATTTCAAAACACCACATGGAACTGTCTGAATCTATCTGCTGTGCTGTAACATTTTAATAAACTTGGGATAAAAAAAAAATCATATGCTTGCACAAAGGTAACTTTCTGAATATAAGTAGCATTTAGCAGTCATATCAGTACATTACTTCCCAATCAGAAGAGCCAAGAAGATGTAAGGGAGTTCAGAATTATTATGAGTCCTCAAATTCAACTGCATATAAGTGATTTTGCAAAGATTAAATATTAAAATTACCCCTACTACTTCACTGAGTATATAAAATGTTACAAGTATGAATGAGCACAAAAACCTACCTACAAGGATGGTCATCACCAGGCTGTTCTAATAGCAGCAACTAAAAATAAACACATGTCCCATGGCAGGAAAGGGGTTAATTATAATTCATATACAGTATGGACATCACTTATCCATTTAAAATGAGGTTGAGGAAGATAAAAATGTTAGGAAAATGTTCATAACATTATGTGAAAATTTAAAACAAAGTATGTGAAGAACAATGCATTTCTGTCAAAAAAAAATATGCACAGATTGAGCCAGGCAAGGTGGCTCACACCTGTAATCCTAGCACTCTGGGAGGCTGAGGTGGGTGGATTGCCTGAGCTCATAAGTTCGAGAGCAGCCTGACCCAGAGTGATCCTGAACCAGAGTGAGACCCCATCTCTAAATAGCCGGGCATTGTGGCAGTCGCTTGTAGTTCCAGCTACTTGGGAGGCTGAGGCAAGGGGATCACTTGAGGACAAGAGTTTGAGGTTGCTGTGAACTATGATGCCATAACACTCTGCCCATGGTGACAAAGTGAGACTGTGTCTCAAAAAAAAAAAAAAAGCACAGAAAAAAGACCAAGTATGTACAATAAAACTACAATAGTTCTGTAGGTGGTAGAATTATAAATGATTTTTTTCTTTGTGCATTACATGTCTTGCAATTTTTCTACAATAAAGGCAGAGGCTTAGATTCCCTTATTTATATTTCAGAAATCCAAAAAGTCTAAAAATACATTTTTATAAGTTACTGGCAAATTTGTTTAGCTATAAAACCTGATCCCAACTGATACTACTTCATATTTATCCCATTTGATATGAATATTTACAGATTTCACTGAAGACATATGTTACATGGTGTTGTCACAATCCCATTAGGGGCTTAATATCACTCTCCAATAACCAAAATATTCTGGATTTCAAAACATATCTGGCCTCAAAGTTTCAAAGAATTGTGAACCCGGACTGCTTTGTAACTTTGCCACCATTATCATATTTTAGGCTTTTAAAAATGGGACTCCTCATAAGTGAAAAGTTTCAGAGGCTCTACTACAAATTATTATAAATTTTAAAATGGCAACATCAATAAAAGATACATCCTTAACAAACAAGATGATTTCATTAAGGGTGGCAAGCATCTGGCTCCCATCAGATGATTCTAGCAGCCAAGGTTTACTAAGCCCTTGGCATGTGTAGGCATTATATCTTACTTTAGTTCATTTCACGCCGCTTTAGAAGGCAGGTACCATCCCAGGCCCATTACACGTGTGAAAACACAGAGGCTCAGAGAAATTACTTAACTTGTCTAATTCATGGGCAAAATTAGGTCAGAACCTGAACGTTACCTACCATGCTATGCCTTCACCATCTACCCTCCACCATTTTTAATAGTGGTAATAATATCACAAGCAGATAAAAGTGACTTGTTTTAAAAATTCTTTTTTGATTTGTAAACTAAACAAATTTGATCTACAAATTACTAAGAAAAGATAAATATGAAGCCATACCATATAATTTCTAGTATTACTACCATTAACTTTAACCACACCAAAGTTATTTGAAGATGTTCTATGAATGTAATATATTATATGATATAATTTTCTATACCACAGAAAATCTCCCAGTAATCTTTTGGAAATCATGTGGGAAACATTTTCTGAGGGCATGCCAAAAAAGAGACCAAGTTCCTACCCACAGGAGAGCCTGACTTTTCCAAGAACAAACTCCTCACTGTCTACTTTTGGGGTTTCCTTGGTGTCTCTGGGCTACAAAACCCCATAATTTACTTTCCCTTCTGAAGACTAGGGCAGAAATAGCCTAGACTTCCTTTTTGTAAACCAAAATTCACAGCTATTTGTAGTAACAAACTAATGGGGAAATTTTTTCTGGCCAAGAATGCAACTTTCAATGGGACTACAACCTCCTGTGACAAGTGAACATGCTGAAACAGACTGGATACAAATCAAATTCTTCAGATCACAAATTTGTTTCACTGTTTTCTGTCTCTACTTTTTATAACTAAGACAGTAAAAATTGAATTCAGAAAATGGGAGACAATGCCTTGTTAAACTTCAATAAGTAGCTGTCCTATTTAGTTCAATATTGGGCACTTTAGATTTTTAGATATAAAATAATCACCAGAGAAGTCATTTCCAGGAAGGTCACCTTTTTTCTTTCATTTTGTTTTTTAATAGGAGTACCACCTTCTGCTTTAGAGAAAACAGTAATGTCTGCACAGCCATTCCAAAATACAGGAACAGGTCTGCTAACCCAACAAAATCATACTTAAAAGGGTTATTTTAAGAAGTTCTTCAAAAACTCTTTTTAATTAATTAAAGTATTTAGGAGAAGACCTAGAAAACTGTTATACTAGTGCAGAGTTATTAATTAAAGTATTTAGGAGAAGACCTAGAAAACTGTTATACTAGTGCAGAGTTACATTTTGGTTTTGTTTTTTTAAGGCAAGTATGAAACAAAGTTACTGAGGAAGAGAAAGGTAAGTTTAGAGTAAGAGCAAGATACAGGCTTACAAAGCAAGATTTTTGCCGCACACAGTAAATGTGTCTCCATTGCCAAGGCAAGCAGGCAAAGAGGCCTTGTTTTTGTTTTTGCCTACTCTTAGAAGAACAGGAACTTAGATCAGACAAGTCCGTAAGATGCTGCTTCCAGGCCCTTCCATTCTACAATACTTATATGGTCAGTATTGCCCACTTCCTTAGGATGTTAAAGTCATTTTACTCAAAACAGACACTTTCAAAAGAAACTTGGCACAGTAGAGGGCAAAAGTAAAAGGGTCATCGTGAGAAAAAGCTACCAGGCCATTATAATCTCCATGCTACAGATCCTTTCTGGGAGTGAATAAAGCATCGTTTCAATATGCTAGCCACTCTTGGGCAGCACCAATAGCTCAGTGGGTAGGGTGTCAGCCACATTACACTGAGGCCGGTGGGTTTGAACCCAGCCCGGGGCCAGCTAAAATCAATAATATGCTAGCCACTCTTTTAAAAACAAACAAACAAACTCTAGTTGGGCATGGTGGCTTTAGCCTGTAGTCTCAGTTCAGAAGGTTGAGGCAGGAGAATCACTTGAGCTCAAGAGCTCAAGGCCTGCCTGGGCAACATAGCAAGACCCCTGTACTAAAAAATTTTCCTAAAATATGAATTCCTTAAATAAACATTAGGAATCTTTCTTTAACACAATGAATTACTTGTCATATCTTCTGACATTTGGGAGAACCTATTATTGTCCTCAAAATGAGGTCCATTTTTCAAAAACTTTCATTCTTCAATCCTTACTTTAGAAATCTTTTCATATCTTAGGAAATTCATGTCTGTTCTGGGACAGTCTTCATTTTTCTTTTCAAAAAATGGCAGAGTAGAAACCAGCTTATAGCCACATTTATCACTACTGGTCCATAAATTTTCAGATTTCTCCAGCAAGCTTCCTTGATTTCCTCTTTTCTTATTCATTCTTCTCATAGTAGAGAAATTAAGAATAGAATGTTCTTAAACCATGACACACACTCCTCCACAGCTGTGATCTTTGGCTTAGTTTCTTTGTGCTCCTTAACCCGGAGGAGTACACTTCACTTTACTCTTCATTCACATACATCATTATTTAGCTCAAAATCCTACATACAGGTTAAAGCTATGACATAATCATTTTTCATTTAACATTTCCTTTTCTCAGAACTTTTGGCCTTTTAATTCATAGAATTCACACCCAAATCTTTTCTTTTGAGATAGAGTCTCACAATGTCACCCTCAGTAGAGTGCCGTGGTATCACAGCAACCTCTAACTCTTGGGCTTAAGCGATTCTGCCTCAGCCTCCCAAAGCCTCCCAAATAGCTGGGACTACAGGCACCTGCCACAACACTGGGCTTTTTTTTTTTTTTTGTCACTTTTGTTTAGCAGGCCCAGGCTAGGTTCAAACCTACCAACCCCAGTGTATGTGGCCTGCGCAGAACACCAAATCTTTTTTTTTTTTTAACCCAAATCTTACTGGATTCTCACACAGAAGTTGCTTTCATACAAATCAGGAGTTTAACTCTAAACATAGCAAACTCTCCATTACATTAACATCTGAGTGCCCAGGGCTAAGAAGTACTGTAAGTGAAGTTGCTTAATACAAGGCCTGGGCAAAACTTCCAAGCTATAGACTCAAGGTATGCATCCATTAACAATTAAAAAATGAGACAGTATAATCCGTACAAATAGCTTCTCAGCCTTTGGGCTAAGGTCAAGTGTAATCCATCCAACTCAGAACCTCAGTTAAGACTAGACATTTTGGATAACCATTCTAAATAATCTATTGCTTATCCTTTTAAATAATGAAAATTATATTTGAATCATTTTGGATAGAAAACTAAAATACATTTATGTTTTTCCTACTTTTTAAAACAATCTACATAAATATGATTTAATCTTTATTTGATGGCTAAAAGTCATAACAAATTATAGCACTAAGATATAGCACAATGATGCTTGGAGCCTACCTAGATGTGTAAGGCTCTATACATCTATGTTAACAGCCTCAAATGACTGGAAGGTAGGATAAATTACGCTAGACTTGCATGCTTTTTCTGTCTCTTTTTTTGTCAATCTGTTCCATAGACATAGCATATCACTTTAAACTGTGTAAGAGAATAGACCATGTATAAAGAGAAGGGCTAATTCTGATACAGTAGCTGTAATGTGCCAGGTCTGAGATAAATTTTACAATGCATCTAGCAACCACTTGGTCCGGCACAAGGTAGATGTGCAAACATTTGGTAAATTAATGACATTAATGTGTCTGCCTATGTAGGTCCCCCTCCTTATATACTGTTTCTAATCTGCTATGGCTTAAAAAACAGATCCCCCGGCTCGGCGCCTGTGGCTCAAGCAGCTAAGGCGCCAGCCACATACACCTAAGGTGGCAGGTTCGAATCCCAAGCCCGGGCCCGCCAAACAACAATAATGACTGCAACCAAAAAACAGCCAGGCGTTGTGGCAGGCACCTGTGGTCCCAGCTACTTGGGAGGCTGAGGCAGGAGACTTGCTTGAGCCCAGGAGTTGGAGGTTGCTGTGAGCAGTGAAGCCATGGCACTCTACCCAGGGGCTCAGCTTGAGGCTCTGTCTCAAAAAAAAAAAAAAAA
>CAUYTI010109168.1:0-64985 GCA_963575145.1 Galago senegalensis | reverse complement strand
GTGGCATTACAGCTCACAGCAACCTCCAACTCCTGGGCTTAAGCGAGTCTCTTGCCTCGCCTCCCAAGCAGCTAGGACCACAGGCGCCCACCACAACGCCCAGCTATTTTTTTTTGGTTGCAGCTGTCATTGTTGTTTGGCGGGTCCGGGCTGGGGATTCGAACCCGCTACCTTAGGTGTACGTGGCTGGCGCCTTGGCCGGTTGAGCCATAGGCGCTGAGCCTAAACTAGAATTTGAATCCCTGACATGTAACATGACTCTGCTCCTCCAAGCATGTTCTGATGTTCTCTGTTCTTAAATTTCTGGAGGATCTATGAAGGACCACAGTGGCCACTGTTTCAAGGCTGAGAACAGATGATGGTTGGGGGTAATGCTTGCATTCTGTCCTTGGTTTTGTTCTTGAAGTGGAGAGGAGGTATTGGCATACTTGGGAAGGAGGAAGAGAACGGGAAATGTGGTATGTTTTTCCAGTGCCCACGGTGGAAGCAGGAGCCCCTTTCAATAAAGAATCCTGCCAACTGTCATTTGGGGAAAAATAGCACTTGTGGGGAAAACTGCAGGTATGAAACTAGAAATGTTCTCTTCATAAAAAACTGAGGCACAGATGTGATTGTAGACGGTGGTTGGTGTGGTGTTCAGCCTGCTGAATAATTAGAGTGATTCATAGTTCACGCAGAGAGTTTGTTTGGAAGTCCAGTACTGCTACAATTAATAGAGGGGAGGTGGCTTTCCCCTGCTGTTTTGAAACTTGTGAAATGTCACATTATCACCTCCTGTCATGGTGACAAATAAGCTTTTGCACTGATCTCAGTACTGTAGCCAGCTAAATGCTTTCAAAAGTGCCTGTTGCCCCATAGGTTTTTGAGCTACAAATGCTTTTAAGGCACTATTCAGCCTACCTCGCTATCAAAGAATAATACTTACGATGATGACTTCACTCCAGGGAGTGCAAAGCTCTATGCCAAGTGCCGTACCAAGATTTAAATACTTGGGGCCTGTGTCAGAAAGGAGGCTTGTTTGGTGGGTGTTTATAGGAGATGGAGAGGGGACTTAGTACCTGATTATAGATCTCCTCATTTTGGATGTGTTTGGGGCCATTTCTGACAAGAATTTGGCTGCCTATCACATAGTCCTACTAGTATGCCCACGGATTGCTGGTATAAATTGCACTTGAATGGAGTAGAATGTCTCCTCTTAGTCGCTAAAGCCTGGGAATGAAAGGCAGAGAACTTTTGGAGGATTGGAGCCTGGAGCCTGAGTTTTATTAGATGGTTTTAGGATTAGGACTCCTCTTCAGAAGTAAGTTCCTATGCATTGCAGGCTGTAATTCCATGCAATTAGTGCCTAATATTTATTAGTATGGGGCTTTGATGTTGTAAAGTGCCATGACCATATGCCATCTCATTCGATGTTTACAACAAGCCCTGTGCCCAAAGCAGAACACGATTCGTGTCCACTAGTTGTGAGAATTGCTCCACAGCTGGAGCAAGGTAGGTAGGGCCAGAGCTTTTCCTGCCACTGAACTGCTCAGCTCGGGCTAAACGACTCCAAGAGTTCCCAGATGGCAGAGAGGGAGGGTGGTGCAGGGTCTGCCAGAAGCAGATGGACTTAAACAGAGGAGCTCAGTTAGGATGCAAAAGTCAAAAGGGAAGCTGTGCTCAAGCCTGACAGAGACGACTTCAGGATACCTCAGACATTTTCTGCTGGCAGTGTACATCATCACTTTGTAAAATGTCTCCTGCAAACTGGAGCAGATAAGCAATAGCTGGGGAAGGGCTGGTGGCATCATGGAGACAGTTTTGTTGGTACATCTGCACTATAACTGGCTCACAGAGTATTTTCACGGGTGTTATAATTCAGGCCTGGTGTTCATGCTCAGTGTACCTGCTGAGGGTGCATCTGACTTCCTGATTTCTGCCATCGCTGCCACCAGTTTAGGTAGTGTGGACACTGCTGGTTCTCATCCTCCTTGGCTCCTTCTGAAAGGAGGCTTTGCCAATGTCTGGAAAGGCCTCCAGATCCACAAAGGAGAGCTGTTTGTGTGGTCTCAGGTAACTTCCAGAAGCTACCCATGTTGTCCAGATTTCTCTCTAGAAGCCCCTGAGGAAGTGTCCTGGTGTAAGTCCTCTCTGTGGACTGCCATCCACCTGATTCTGTAGGGCAGTTTCCCCTCATTGAAGAAAACTTAGTCCTAGTGCCTTCTGCTAGCTAATAGTTAACTACAGAGAGTTCTGCTTTGAGTAGGTTCTTGAAAAGTCACAGGAGGTTCTTTTAAAAAAAATGTGGTTGATGTATTTTAACTTGTACTTCCAGTATTAACCAACGTTTCTTAATTGGATCACTAGGTAGCTGACAGCTGATTCTACCCAGCTTCTTGGCCGCCTGCCTGGCCCTCAACCTTGCTGTGGTTGCATCAGTGTTTCTGAGGAGCTAATTCAGTGCGGGCTGTACTGAATGTGCTGAGTATTCAGAGGTGGGGGCTAGAGAGTTTTGGGCTGCACCTCTCCTGCACCCTCTTGGGAAGGATTTAAAGGAAGATGGGGGAGAGAGGGTCATTGGAAAAAAATAATCAGCTTGTTTTTTGTTTTTCTGCTTCATTTCATGTTCATTATAGAAAACTCAGACAAAGCTTTTTTTAAAAAAAAAACAACAAAAACAAAACTCTGTCACTCTGGGTAGAGTACTGTGGCATTATAAGTTATAGCAACCTCAAACTCTTGGGCTTAAGCAATCCCCTTGCCTCAGCCTCCCAAGTGGCTGGGACTACAGGCACCAGCCACCATGCTTGGCTAGTTTTTTCTATTTTTAGTAGAGATACGGAGTCTTACTCTAGCTCAGACTGGTCTCCAACTCCTGAACTTGAGCGGTTCACCCACTTCAGCCTCCCAGAGTGACAAAGCCTTTCTAACTTTTCCTACTGGCAGAAGCTCCTATACTGTTTTCCTCATTTGCTTTAGAGTTGGAAGGTAGAGAATATTTGAACTTTGATACTCTTTAAAAGGCATGAGTTTGGGAGCCAGATTCCTGCCTGTGCTCAGATTCAGTCCTGCTACTCACCTCTTGGGCAAGTGACTACACCTCTTCATGCTCCAGCTTCCTCCTCTGCAAAATAGAGATGGCCTCTTAGAGAGCTGAGGGAGGGACAGGTGTTTCTATATAAAAGGCACTAGGAAGCGACCTGGCAATGGTAAGGTCTGAATGAGGTTGTTACAGGATCTCTGATGTTAACCTGCTGGTGGGTCATGTGTCTGTGTGCCCTAATGCAGAATAAAGGACCAGAGCTCTGCTTTACTGAAGTTGACTTCCTGCTTCCTTTTGTGGAGCATATATGGTGTCTTAGCTACATTGCTGGGCATGACATAATTAACATATCTTGTCCATTAGAGCTCTCTTGAGACAGGGATGCCCTGAGTTCTGTAGTATGTATGCTGTTTGGGGCAGTTTCCCCTGGCATGTATGGATTGTAACTGGGACTTTGCGCTTTGGCTCGGAGATTGCCCTACTTGAGAGGTCTTTCTCCTCCCCAGAGTGCTGGTCAGGCCCAGCCTCTCATCCATTCATCTAACCCATTGTCAGCCCCTAACTGCTCCTCTGTGGGCCGGTCCTGGGCGTGTCCCCTCACATCACTGAGTGTTCCTGCCACCCTCTTGTACCAGAGCCAGCTGTGACAGCCTTGGTGTTCAGTAGTGATTCATTGCTGAGATTTAGTAAGCTGTTTATCTGCGGCTTTAATTAGCCCTGGGTGTGTTTTATGGAGGTGATCCTCTGTAGGTGTTGTCAATAAAAAGCCTGCTTTTCCAGCAGTTGGTGGCTGATTGGGTACTTAGAGGCTTCACACCAAGGCAGCTGCTTTCTCCTGGGCCACCTCCCTTTACTGTTTTTCACATTTTTCCTCAGTTCTTCTGGGGCTCATCTTACAGAAGGGAACTGAGCCCTAGAGGAGTTGAGTAATAGCTGTGGAAATGGAAGATCTCAGATTCTTAGGCACTGGCAGGTGGCCTACCCCTGCCTCCCACTGTGGGCCTTTTGGCCTTTGTACCTGGGCAGGGTGTGGACCTGCTCTCTGAGCTGTTGATGACATCATCGAAGGGATGAGAGTCTTCACTTCCCAAAGGCTCAAACGACTTCCTATCACTGAGCCCCTACACTGCCATCTCACGTCTCCCGGACAGGTGCAGCACCACCCCTCTGGCTTCCTGGGCTCCAGCCTTTTCTACTCTATCTGTATAGGATCACTTTCCCTAAAACTCCTTCTGTGTGGTTCACAAAACCACAGGCATTCCATCTGCCTGTGTGTGGGGGTCACATTCAGGATCCAATCAGCTGTCTTCACGAACCCATTCTGTCTCACAGTGCTCATCGGGTTGTCCGCTCTTCCTCTCCAAGACCTCTTCTCGTGGCCTCCTCCTTCCCTATGTGCTCACACCTTATCTTTTAGTTTCTTGACTCCTAGAATCTTTCTTCCCCTTTTCTTGCTAACCTTGTTAGTAAGGATTCTCTAGAGAAGTAACTAATAAGAAATGAGTATACACATATTTCCTGTCTATTATGGGATCCACTCACACGGTTATGGAGATGAGTCCAAGATCTGCAGGATGGGTTGGCAAGCTGGAGACCCAGGATCGCTGATGGTGCAGTTCCAGTCTGAGTTCAAAGACCTAAGAGCCCGCAGGCTTGAGCCCCAGAGAGGGTGAATGTTTGAGTTTGAAGGCAGAAGGAAAAAAAGAAAGCCAATGTCTCAGCTCAGGCAGGCAGAATTCCCTCTTACCCACCCCCTCTGTTCTATTAGCTCTTCAACTGATTGGATGAGGCTCACCCACAGTGGGAAGGGTGGTCTGTTTGATGCAGTCCACCATTTCAGATGTTAATTGCATCCAGAAACACCTCCATGAACAAACCCAGCATTATGCTTGGCCAAACGCTGGGCACCCTGTGGCCAGTGAAGTTGATATATAAAATTGATTGTCCTAGGAAATAATTTTTAAAGCCCCTCTGAACTTGCACCTGCTCCACAGAGTTCCCTGATTACCTCATTGACTGGCTTGGCCAGATTCCTCTACTTCTTGTTGGCTGCACCAGTGCTCAGCAGTTAATGGTACCTGCCCCTCCCTCATTCCCCAATTATTTCTGCTGAGTACCTCTGGCAGGTGTGCCGGACAGTACCACAGGTTGGCCACTCCTATCTTTTGTGGCATAGTGTGCTGAGTCCCCAGTGAGTGCTCAATAAAAGCTTGTTCTCTTAACCCAACGTCCTGATGAAGTGAAGGATATTGTATTTGGCTGCTGTTCAAGATCAAGGTGATGGCTATGCGAACATGGGGTCTTGCTTCCTTCAGGCACCAGAACAAATGGTAGCCAACTTCTGACATGTAGTAGGTACTCAGATATCCTCGATATTCATCCAATGCTTTTGAATTAAGTCCCATTATGTGGTAAGGAGAGCAGTGGACTCCCAACTAGCCACATAACCACAAGCATCTTGTTCCTCTTCCTGCTCAGTTTCCATTGTTAAATGGGAATGGTTGGCCTGCCCTGCCTGACTCTTGGGCCTTATGAGGATGAAGTAAGGTAATGATAATAACAGCTGACTTTATTATATAGCAAGGGTTGTTCTAAAAATGCTTTCTGTATGTTCAATTTCATAACCCTGTGTCGTATTTTTTTTCCACTTTGCAAAGTGGAGAACTGAGGTCCATAGGGATTTACTAACTTGCTTAGGGTTCCAAAGTCAGATAGTGGGGCTAGGACTCAAACCCAGGCAATCTGGTTGCACGGTGCACACTCTTAACCACTGTAGTGTGCTGTGAGATGGTGACAGTGCAGTGGAGACTCAACTGTGCTGAGCAGGTCTTGGACATGATTCATGCATGACTGCTGTCCACTGGGGACTTTGCCAGAGCCTGGACTGCATGTGAATTGAGAGCAGGAATGTGTGCAAGCTCCTGACTTGTCAAGGCCTTTGCTCACCAGAGTGACATGTTGGATTTGCTATAGACATTTCAGACAGCTCAGGATTCTGCAGCTTCCTGGTGACTTTGCTCTGAAAGTATCCCCTGCGGGTTCCCTGGAATTTGCCCTCTGTTCTTCATCTTGTGGATCTGCCTTGGTTGTAATTAAACGATAGCTGATGTCTGTCTCCTAGTGGGATGCAGGCGCTGTTGGGGTGGACTAGAGGCTGCTTGGTTTGCTGTGTTTCTAGCACTCAGGGTGGTGTCTGCTCTATTCAGGAGCCATATCTGAGCTTGAGCATTCTGGTTAAAGGACCTGCCTCAGAGGGCTGTTCCGTTTTCAATGGGGTGAACAACACATAAAACTTACCATTTTGATCTTTCAAGAATTTAATTGTGGTTAAGATACATGAGACAAAGTTTAGCAACTTAACCGTATTTTTGTCATTTTCATATTGTTGGGCGACCATTGCTGCCACCCGTCTCTGGAGCTTTTTTTCATCCCAAACGGAAGCTCTGTCCCTATTAAACATGAACTGCCTATTTCTTCTTGGCTGCTGGGCAACCACTATTGTACTTCTGTCTCTAGGAATTGCCCAGGTCTCAATATAAACAGAAATGTCGTTTGTGTCTGGCTCATTTCACTTAGCGTAATGTCCTCCAGGTTCACCTGTGGTAGCATATGGCTTTTTCAGGCTGAATAATATTTCATTATATGGATATACCATTTGCTCATCTGTTAGTGGGCTTTTGGGTTGTTTCTACTTTTTGGCTGTTGTGAGTAACATTGCTGTGAATGTTGGTGCACAAGTGACTGTTGCAGGCTTCCTCAAACTATGGCCCGCGGGCCACATGTAGCTTGCCTATGACATTTATCTGGCCTGCCAGGTGTTTTTGCTGCTGCTGCCTGTCCTGCTTAGCAGCCGACTCATCCCGGGGCCTGCAGTCTGGCCCTCCAACGGTCTGAGGGACAGTGAACTGGCCCCCTGTTTAAAAAGTTTGAGGACCCCTGGTCTGTTGTATCCCTGCTCTCGATTCTTTCAGGGATGTACTGAGAATTGGAGTTGCTGAATCATAGGGTTATTTTGAAGATTAAATTAACCTCCTATTTGAAAAGCTTTTCCCACAGTTCCTGACACATAGCAAACGCACTGAATATTTGCTAAAAATAAAACTTTTAGGCATCTTGGTGCATTCTGTAAAACTTCATGTCATTGTCAGTTTAATATTTAGAAAGATGGATGGCATAGTAGCAGTGCCCTTTGAGAAAGAGAAGCTGTGAAAGTGACTTTTGTGTTCCCTCTGACCCCACCCAAGTGCCTGGGGTGCCCATGCCAGGCCTGCACTGCTATAGAGATGGGTTTCACAGGGGTACCACCTGGGGCAGCCCCCTTTAACCTCAGAGCATGGGGCTGGGAGCACCCAGGCTGGGGGTGGGAGTTGAGGAGGGCTTGGTTTCTGAAGGCTCCTACTCCAGCCGCTCGTGTCTGGTCCTTGGTTTGAGTCTGGTTTCCAGCACTGCAGTCCCTTTATTGAGCTCTGTAGCCTTGCTCTGTTCTCTCCCAGGCTGGGAAATTGAAGTGGGGCCTCCTAATTCTTGTGTGGATGTCCTGCAGTTTAATAAAGGCAGTGTAACATTCCTGAAATCTTTTTAATTAAAGCTTATCCTAAGAAATAGCATAACCATTCAAAACGATCAAGAGGCAGGAGAGATGCCAAATGCAAACAGTAACGTGCTAATGGTGGGAAGGACGTCCTGGTGAAGATGTGACACTCTGCTCATAGCTTTATGCATATTCTAGGTTGGGGATTTGCACAGGGATTCTCTGCAGTTCACACGTGTCTTTCCTTCGGGTTCCAAAGCATTTTCTGGTTACAATCCTATTTTTTGATAGAATTTTTTTTTCACTCTCTAACATCCACTTGAAAACAGAGTTGAGGCAGAAAGACAATCACAGTTTCCCTAAGTCTTTTAATAAAAGAAGGAACATGCCAATGGCTCCTGTAATGGAAATGCCACCACTCTGTGACTTGATGAAGAATGATGGCATCGTGTGCCTGGGAAAAGGTGCTCCAGCCTCCCCTTTGGGAATGAGTGTCTATTCAACTAGAGAAATCACATTATGATGAAAATGTTTGGGCACTGTGTTTCGCAAAACTCTTAAACTCATGGCTTTACCGTGAAGTATATAAAGCTTTGAGAATAAAATGTTCAGTTGCCAGAACGTCTCTACACTATCAAAATCCCGTGAGGCAGTTTGTCATAGATAGGTCTGGTATTTACACACAGGCTTCAAGGACATTTTGTGCTAATCATAGGCTATAGTGTCACTTCGCAGGGAATTCAATCAGATTTACTAAGTAGAGCAAAAGCACAAATAGTGCATTATGGTGGAAATGGTTTTATTTATAAGTACACAGTTATGGGCCTAATAGCAGTCACTCAGATGACTAAGCTTTGAATGGGAGAAAGCATTCTGTGGATGGCAAGTGTCTGGGAGTTGTGTATACAGACTCTAGTTGATGAATGATCCATGAGGGCTATAAGATGTATCAGGACAGGGAACCAGGATCGAGTCTGGTGCCTTGTGCATAGCAGGCTTCCAGTAGGTCTCTGAACAATGACTGCACGGTGACACATTTGTATTTTTTTTTTAAATGGAAACTCTTTTCTTGTAGGGACTTTAAAATCTCTTCATATTGAGGCGATACTCCCATAATACACAATCGCCCATTTTAAAGTGTTATAACTCAGTGGAACTCAGTACACTGAGTGTTACACAACCACTTCCTCTGTCTAGTTCCCAAACATTTTCATCATTCACAAAGGAGACCTGTACCCATTTCTCCCTCCTGTTAGCACCTGACAGTGCCGAGTCTACCTGCTCTGAATATTTCATATGAATAGAACCATATCATATGTGACCCTTTGTGTCTATTTTTGAGACTCACTCTCATGGTAGGATGTATGAGAACTTTTTCTTTTTATGGATTTATATAGTCAGTTGCGTGAGTATGCCACATTTATCCATTCCTCAGCTGATAAATATTTGGGTGTTTTCCAACATTTTTTTTTAATTTTGTTTTTTTTTTTTTTTGAGACAGAGCCTCAAGCTGTCACCCTGGGTAGAGTGCTCTGACATCACAGCTCACAGCAACCTCCAACGCCTGGGCTCAAGCGATTCTCCTGCCTCCGCCTCCCAAGTAGCTGGGACTATAGGCGCCCACCACAGTGCCTGGCTATTTTTTGGTTGCAGCTGTCATTGTTGTTTGGGCCTGGGCTGGATTCGAACCCACCAGCTCAGGTGTATGTGGCTGGCGCCTTAGCCGCTTGAGCCACAGGTGCAGAGACAGTTTCCAACTTTTAGCAACAGTGAAGAGTGCTGCTAAGAATGTTTGTGGAGAAGTATTCTGGGTATATACCTAGCAGTAGAATTGCTAGACGTATGATCATTCTATGTTCACCTTTTTTAAGGTGGCACCAGTTTGCCACATCAGCTATACCCTTTGACATTTGTATCAGCAGCGTCTGGGGATTCCAGTTTCTCCACACCTTTGCTCATGCTTGTTATTTTCTGAGATTTTACCCGCTGTGTCCATCCTGGTAGGTGTAAACTGATGTGTCACTGTGGTTTTAATTTGTATTTCAGGGTTCTGTTTTTAAATTAAGCAACATCAGGGAAGAACCACATTTCTCCTTAGGGCAAATGCCCTTGACAGAGTGGCTTTTAAGGAGAATTTTGTGCGATTGGGAGAAGACGTGGTTTGCTGATGAGCATACCCTTGATGATGATTTTCATCTCTGTCCAGTATTCCGGTGCTTTCTGCACCTCATGTTTCCTTCTCATGCCACCCTGCTCTTTATATGAGGAAACAGACCTAGAGACGATATTGTGTGCTTGAAGTTGCATTATCTGAACTTACAATCTGGAAGGGACAGCTGTGTAGGCTGTGGAATAAAGGCCATGTGGGTACAGCAGAGGCACACAGTGGGGCTGACGGCGCCACCGTGGGGGCTCAGAAGGCTTTGTTTAGGTACATGGAGGAAAGGATAGGGAACTCTCAAGACAGAATGGTTTTACAGAGGAGGAACCCAGACCTGGCCCCGGGGAACCTGAGAGGCAGGGGATGTGGGGAAGCCTTTCGGGTATGGGGAAGTGGTGTTTGAAAAGACCCAGCAGGGAGAACGTTTAACTAAACTGGTGGTGAGTTGCTGGACTTGGTGACTTTTGGGCTGGAGGGCAGGGTATAGGTGGACAGAAGAGGTCTTCAGTTCACTGCCTCGAGAGTCCAACCTAGGAGCTCCTGGAACATTTGAGGCCTTTTAAAGCAATGAATGGGTCAGTTTTTACCATCTTTCAGCTGACCAGGAAGAGGAGCAGTGTCCAATCACTACTCTTGTGAGGGTAGACTGACCGGGGAGGTGGGGGTAAACTAGCAGGGAAGACTCCCCTAAAAAGCAGAGTAGCAGCCCTTACCCTGGCGCAAAGCATCCTTCACCCCCAAGCCAAGCAGGGGTTATCATCTCCTTTTTACATATGAAGAAACCTGAGACTCAGCTGCTATGTGACCTGCTTAAGGTCAGGCAGCTTACTTAGAGGGTCAGGCTGGACCCAGCAGGATCACTGTGCCGCTCTCCCCTGGGCGGAGAGCCCTGAGGGATGGAAGAATACTGCTCCTGACAGCTTTGACAGCCTCTTACTACACCGCCTCCTTCCGCATCTCACCTCCAAGGAGGCAGCCAAAGGGGTTCAGAATATACATGTAGGTGCTAGAAACCTGTAGCCCTTGCGTTCAGACCTCACTCAAGTCTCCCACGTGTAGACTCAGGGGGAGCTCACTTGAAGAGGGAAGAATGCTGATGGTGAAGGTCATGAAAACCAACCAATTCAGATGTTCTGCTCTGGCTCCAAAAAGGAATGAAAATGAAAACCACTGCTCGATAAGTCTTTGTTCCTTCTCCCTAGATCATAAATGTTGAAGCAGATTGCTTAAATACTTAAGTTTGCAAGTGCGCACGTGTTTTTTGTGCAGTATGTGGTGTTGCTTCTGCTTCATACCTTTTTTAGCTGTCCCCATGCTGGAAGCTAGATTTCTTAAAAGAAGGACTTTGAAAGGCAAACCCAGCTTTCCACTTCGGGGCTATGAGAAGGCTGCCCTTTTGCCCCTCCCTTGGTTCTAGGCCACAGTGGGGGTGGGTCTAGCTAGCTCACTTATAAAATATTCATAACTTATTAGAAAGTATCCAAAGCCAACTAAAATTTTTTCCTTTATTGGCAAGATTCCCTTTAGCTAATCTTATTTTCTTTTAAAACTTTTTGTGAAGGGCTCATGCTTATAATCCTAGCACTCTGGGAGGCTGGCGTGGGTGGATTGCTTGAGCTCAAGAGATCAAGATGAGCCTGAGCAAGAGTGAGACCCTATCTCTACTTAAAAAAAAAAAAAAAAAAGCCAGGTGTGGTAGCATATACCTGTAGACTCAGCTACTAGGGAGGCTGAGGCAAGAGGATTACCTAAGCCCGGGAGTTTAAGGTGCTGTGAGTGAGGCTGATAACCATGGCATATTCTAGCTAATGTGAGAGTGAGACAGTCTCCAAAATAAGTAGAATTTTCTGTGACGCCTTGGAGAAATTCTTGAAAAAGAACAGAAGTGCAGTTCAGTGGTGGGGTGCCTGGTGAACAACTCAAGTTGATTTATGTTGGTGGTTTTATTCCCGTCAATACATTTCTCCCTTACAGGAGAAAAGGTAACACGTAAATCCTCCAGCTGGAGATAAAGTGAACAAATTCTTGCTCTTCAGACTCTAGGACTTTGAGCAAGCTCCCGAATCTGATTCTTTCTCACCTTCAGAGCGAAGAGATTGTCCTTCCACACTGAGTCTCTCAATGACCCTGTCATGCAAACTGGATGGACCATTGAACAGAAAACTTGTGCAGCCCACAAGATTACTGTCTGCAGCGACAGCAATCTCTGAATCCACAGACAAAGTGTTGAGAGAGGTGGAATGCAGCTGCTGGTGAAATGTGTGAGGAGAAAATAGAATTTGTCCAGGATTAAAAATATTAAGCTGAAAGATGTGAAGCCTGTAGGGTAACTCTGCTGCTCAGAGTTACGTTTGAAATCAGTACAAATGCAGCCCTGGAGTCCCCTCTTCTCTGTAGCAGGGCAGGGTCCTACTCATAGAGGGCCCTCCATGGCAGGGTCAGCATCAGGCATCACCCAGGAGCTGGTTAAAACCCCAGATTCCTGGGCCCTGCCTCATACCTGCAGAACTGGAGGAGGTGGGGAAGAACCCAGGAATCTCTTTTCATAAGCCCTTCGTGTGATTCTTCCACATACGAAAATGGGAGAAGCTCTGTTCTAGAAGCCTAGAATTTGAGGTCTTGGGGATCATTCCATTTTGTGGAAGGTGGACGGTTGACTCAGGCTTTCTTGCTGGGTTAATATCTGAGCTGTAGCCTCGGCTCGTGTTGTTCCTAGTGTGGCCCATGACTGGCAACACACATTGGCACCTGAGAGCTCATTAGAAAGGTGAATTGTGGGGCTCACACCAGATCTCAGCGGATTTCTGGAAGTGTGGCCTGGCACTCTGATACAGCTTACCATCCTGGAGAGTCTAGAACTTTGGCTCATGTATGACCTCCTCACCTAGGCTCCCAGCTTTTTGCCAGAAAGACACTCATTTTTAAGTTGCTGAAGGCTGTGACAACCTCTTCCTGAAGCTATCAGGATGGTCTGCTTCCACGGTAAAAATCTCATCTACAGACTTAATTTCCTAGCTAGCAGCAGCCATGTGATCAGCTGGTCCTGCGATGACCAGCTGTCCCGGTTTGCCAGCCTTTCACAGCCAAACCAGGGAAGTTCTGATCAAACTGGGACAGTTGGTTGTGCTGGCTGGGGCTCAGGGTTTAAAAAAAATAAATGGTATCCTACTGAGTTGCAATCATTTGACAAGCATTTTCTTGATTGCATTGGGTAGTGGCGGCTGAGGCGCTAATAAAAAAGGCTATTTTCATTAGGCCTGCAGTGGTAATGTGGCCGTCATCCCCTTGAATCCATTATTGTTTCTTTTACTTCCATAGGAAACCTGGTGTGGTGCAAGAGTACAGTGTGGGGAGGAGATGGGCGGCCCAGTGCTAATCTCTGCTCCTTTTGTACAGTAAGTGCTTACTGTACAATACTGGTTGTAGGCCCCTTGGGTGTGAGGATGAAGGCCCACGTGGTGGTGATATTATATAAGCCAGAGAGACCTGTTCTGTGGGCTCCAGCCTGAGGCAGGAGGAGTCCGAAAGAGGAAGGGATGTTTTTAGTAACAAAATCATTCCCGTTTGTGAGCTGAAGCTGGGAAGCTGTTTGGGCCTTTGCTGAGTGTAGCTTTTCTTTCTCATGCTCTGCTGGGTGGTGCTGGTGCCCATGGACAGAGAATAATGGCCCTGCTTTATTCATGCAGTCACTTTTTTTCCCCTGGGCTTTTCAGAACATTTAAGGAACATGTAGGTATTTCTAATTATTCCATCTTATAGGTTATAAGTTTTGCCTCTACAGAGGAAGAAAACCAGACTCCCAGGGAGAAAAGGGGTGATGGTGCATCAAATTACATAATCTAAACTTAAAAAATTTCCTTATTGGCATCTGTTGGAGCTGTTTCTTGTGCTATGCTGTGCTGAGAGATCAGAGGCCTGTTCCCTGTGCATTAAGAGGCTGGCAGTGCTGCCCCGGGTCTCAGGTGCCTGGCTCACAAAGGTGTGGGGTGTTAGGCTTTCCTGGAAAGGCTTTGCAGAAATAAGCCCAGAGAGCTTAGAATTCCCAGGCATGCTGTTCTTTATGGGAATTTGTTTCATCTCCAGACTTATTCATAGAAGTGTAATGCTGTCCCTTGCTCTTTATGAGGCGTTGGTCACAATCATACTCAAGTTTCTTTTTTAAATCCCCCAATTGGAGCCAAAGAATTAATCATGTATCATCTATGGTATTTTTGAAATGAGAGGCCAAATACATAGATGGGTGCTCAGAGATGACTTATAGTCAAAGAGGGTAAGACTAAGGTTCGTCTCTTAACAAAATGGCAAGTACTGCTTAATGGCACTTACCGAATGCTGTGACAGTGTTATTGTCCAAGCTGGGTGCATGTGGCTTGTGTGTGGAATACCTTCAGAGCTAACAGACATCACTTATGTTCATGCTCTATGTTGTTGACTCTGTCCTGTTTTTTTTACCTCTGTGGTTCTGAGACTTAAGGGTGTATCAGAATTTGCCCAGAGGGCTTGTTAAACAGGCTCTCAAGTCCTACCTCTAAGACCTCTGGTTCAGTTGGTCTGGGGCTGGGCTGGAGAGTGTGCATGTCTAACCAGCTCCCAGGTGAAGCTGCCACAGCTGAGAGCCCCTGTTGGAACTGGAGTGAGGGTTGAGCCTCTTGAAGGCATGGATGTAGGTCTGGACGTCTTGTTCATCCTCCTCCTTACACTGTTAACAGAGCACCTGACACATTGGAGAACTCAAATGCAGCGGGTCATTTTTTGGACTTAAGTTTGAAGCTGTGTCTTACTTACAGAAGTGAATGGTTACAGCTTGGGTCAGTGAAAGCACACCGGTGTCCTGGCAAAACTGCTCAGCTTGTGCCTGAGATTTCCTGTTTTGGAATGTGGGAGACAAGCGTCCTCCCCAGATGGTCATGTGACGACAGTGAGGTTTTTCTAAGTACTGATTATAGAGCACTAGGCTGCTGGCTAGAAAATGTGGTGAAGGCCACTCTGCTCCCTAGCTGCTACCTCTGTATAGAGGAGGGAAGGCTGTTGTGGGCACAGACCTCCCTACATGGCACATGGCCTGGCAGAGTAAAGTAGCTGTGTCTTTTATGGAGCGACACCAACTGCTTGATGTCCTATAGCCACGAACTTTGGTCTTTTAGGATCACAGCCACATGTGGTGTAATTGTTTCTGTCTTAGATGTTCAGTTTCTCTGTTTTATTGATGAGCTGTTTTGAACCTCCTCCTAGGAAAACATTAGCCCAACTTACTAGGAAACCCAACACTTTTTTTTTTTTTAATGTCTTAAGGTCCTATGGAGATGGGGGTATGGAAGGGAACACAGGTGGGGAGGGAAAGGCCCTTCGGCAATAAATTCTTTCCCTTTGCATCTATGATTAGTGATGGCTAGAAATAGTCAGAGCCTGCTGGTTCAAAAGTAGGAGAGAAGCTGCTATTAGAAGAAAGGTCCCAAATTTCAGAGTAACACCCTCCACCCCAGAATCCTCAGTGGGGAAACTCTTTGCTGTGTCTTAACCCCCTCCCCCATGTGGATTGCGGCCAGATGTCTGGTAATGGGGACAGTGGTGTAGACTAACTGGCTGTAGAATATTCTGTAAAATTCTGAGGTCCTCCCAGTGACCCTAAAGGGGTTAAACAGGCTTCAGTGGTAAACTGTCAGCTCTGTGAGGACAGGAACAGTGGTTTGATTTGCCTTTCTGGGAGCTGGCACTGGGCCTGGTGATGGTGGGGGTTCAGTACATATGTAACAAGTGACCAGGGAAGGGGTCTTGAAACTGCTGACCTCTGCCACGTAACGCTAAGAGGGTTTATCCTTGACTCGATTCCACAGACACACTTAGACAGGAGCAGGCCCTTGGCTCATCTGCAAAGTGTTGTGAGGAGTGTTGGAGGGGCCCTTGAAGTACATTTGAGAAGCTGGAATGTGCCCACCAGGGCACAGTGTCCAGATGTTGGCCCTGCTGGAACAGGCATTGGTGCAAATGATGGGCAAGTGGAGATTGAGCGGCTGGCAAATCCTGGGATGAGAGAGGATCCTGACGGCAACTGCAGCTTTGTTCCCTTTTCTGGAGATGAAGAAGCTGAGCCTCAGAGTGGAAACAGACTTGTCCAAGATCTGGATTCTGCTAGTGGGAGTGTGCTGGATGTTGTATGTGCCATCTCCCTCAGCTTTGGTCTGCAGGAAAGTTCTAGTAATAATCAAGACCTTGGGCACCGCTGAGCCTTGTCTTGGGCTCCCTTGCAGAGGCAACCCCAGATGCACTTAGTGAGGCAGTATTGGCATCACTGGTCTCCCCTACACCTCTCTACCTCCCGTCCCCATTGTTGCTCTGCTCCCCAATGCTGTGGCGCCAGCCCCTCAAGCAGAAGGATGTGCTCCTATTTCTGCTGTGGTCCTGCAGCTCTTTGCCAAGTTCCCTCCAGGGCAGTGTGAGGCTTCGGAGAGAGTCACTTGACACTTTGAACAGGCTTGCCCTGCTCAGGCAGATGTCTGACTTGGGTATGGTTTATATAACTTTATTATATAAACTCGATTCTCACTGAGGCTTATGTTACCCCTTAATCAGGAGCCAGCTGCCCTGGGAAGCCGGCTGCCCCTCTGGGCACTTGGAGGACAGCTTGAGCACTCTTTCCCACGATGAGCAGAGCTTTCTCAGGGAGACTGAGCAACTTGAAGGAGTTCAGCTTTGAAAAGTGCCTGAGAGCTGCGCCTGCAGTTGGATGTTGTGTGGTGTTCTAGCACATGATTTTTCCGGTCATTCATTTTTATTGTATTTCATAGAACACTAGGCTGTGATAGATTGGAAATGTAATAAATGGTCTTCACACCGTAGAGTTCAAAAGGCCTGTTGTCCAAAGCCCTGCTTTGTGTTTAGTAATGGTCATCCCCATGTATGAAGCACAGGCTCGGTTAGGCTGTATGCCTTAAACAGACTGCTTTAGCCTCATGGTGGCCCCAGGAGAGGGATACTGCAGGATCCCTGCTTTACAAATGGGGAATCTGGGCCCTCAGGGTCCCAAACTCCACAAGAGATAAAGAGCTTAGGGAGCAGCCAGGGGCTGGACGTCAGGTCTGCTGCCTGGGGAGCCTGGTCTGTGTAGGACCCTGCATGGCTCAGTGTTGGGAGCCCATCTGGCGCTGGGAGGGGAGGAGCAGCCTGGGGTCAGCAGGTTCAACCCCAAAGCTGAGTGGCCCAGTGCTGTGCTGTGCTTCATGGATAGAGGGCTCTTTACCCCTCTTCCCCCTGACTTCCTAGTTTGTGCTCAAGGAATATTATGCTGCAGTCAGAAGATCAGCAATTGCCACTCATTCTTCTTGAATGAAAATTTTTTAATGTTTATGATGTAATGCTTTTAGCCAAGCCCTGAGGTTTTGGGGGAAATAGTTCCTTATGGAAATGGACTCTGGTGCAGAGCAGTTGGCACACTTTTCCCTATCCCTCTGTCAGTGTGTGGAGCAGCAGGCCTGGCCTGGTGAGGAATAATTGGGGATCAGGCAGAATACCTACTGGGAGTCCATTAGCTGAAGCCTCGGGGCATGGTTGAGACATGGGCTTGCTTTTTTTCTTTGGGCATCTGTGATTTGGCTTTTCTGCATTCTCGGCAGTTTAAATAGCATACATTCAGTATTATACCAACAACATGACATTTTTACCAACTAAATTCTCCCAACTCTTCTAATTTAACTTTTGCTGGCCTGTGCCTCAACTTATCTGTAAAACAGTACCAGCCGCCATTGCCACCGCATATTACTTCACAGTGCTAACACCAAGCTGAATGAAATAATAATCTGATGCTCTGGGTGCTTTAAAGAGAAGAGGCAAAGGACCACAAAGCCAAGCTCAGGTGGCAGATTATTTTAATGCTATAACTGGGGCTGTGAGATGGAAGTTTAATCTTTTGAAATCTGATTCCATTTGTTCAGTCTAAGGACTTAACTTGGGAAATCGATAAAAAGAGTTAATTGCGTGTTCTTTTTTCCAATTGGTGTAGCAGCTCTTTAGGCTTTGGACAAAAGCTAAACTTCCATGTACTTTAAGCTAAAATAGCATTCGAGATGCCGGGGTGATAAGGCCAGCAGCCTGAGTCCCTCCTAGAGGGGATAACAATCAAAGCCTGATTTGCTCCAGTGAGGGTAACAAAGCCAGAAAGGGCAGTGGGCGAGAGAAGGCCTTTTAGGGGCTCTCCCTGGTGCAATCTGCTGTGAGAAAGACCCCCACACTAACTTCAGCCTTGAAGGGCCCTATAGTACCTATCTTTGGGCAGTTGATGCTTTGGGGACATTCTTTAAAGTATAGAAACGAACTGCGATTCCTTATCTGAGCCTGGTAATTATTAATACAAGGCCACCTTGATGTTCAGACATACAGAAAGGGAGATAGCAGCTCTCTGACTTGAATAATTAAACCATATTAGAGCAGCGTTCCGTGACCTGGTGATGAGATTTGTCCCTCTGTTCAGTTGTCCCTCATCTTTAACACAATGTAAAATGTCGTCATTTGCCTCCAAATCAGTGAGCCCTGCAGTAAAATTAACAAAAACTACCACTGCAGCATCACAGGAGGCATCAGTGACTCTCAGGAGGGAAGATGAGGCTTTGGATTATATGTCGTAGCACCCTTTGAGATTGCTTTAGGATGACAAGTTTTCTGAAGGCAGGAATTTTTGTCCATTTGTTCACTGTGCCCAGTACTTAGATCAATACTGAGCATAGAGGTGCTGAGCAAATAATTCTTAAGAGAGTGGATGGGAAGCTACAGAAAACACCTCCTTACACTCGGCAGTGTGGTGGTGGGACAGGAGCAAGTGATGTGAGGAAACAAGTCTTGGGAAACAGCTATTAATTCCTGATGAGAAAGTGTTCTGATTATGCATTACTCAAAAGCAGTCACTCAGTGTCCATGTAACCTTGTTAAACGGAATGATTTTAAAGTTTAATGTGGGTGATAAGCAGGGTATTTGTGACTTGTGTTAATACCTTATGGAAATAAATGACCAGTTTGTTTTAATACAACATTGTTGTAGTGAAAGTAGAAAGCAGTGATAACAGGTGTTAGGCTGCTGGAAATCGGTTTATAACACCTTGACAACAGGGATTCAGCTGTCATTGTCATGGTCAGAACCGATCAGTTATTGAGCTGTGTGCTAGTTTAGAGTCCTTCAGTTTGTAGGGAGTTCACTGTGGTGGTTGGGGGGGTATGTCCATGGGGCCACTGGTGCTAGAAGAGCCTGAGCTGGCTTGGAGTAGGCAGGAAGTTATGTCACAGGATGTAACTAGTGTCAGGTGGCATACACAGTGCTCAAGGTGGACGCTGGTGGCGAGATGTCAGAGTCTCTGAGCCTGAGAGCACAGGGGCCATGTCCATGTGTCTGCCAGTGGAGCCCAGTTTGGTGGGTGTATGTGGGGCGGGGTGGCTGGACAGGAGCCTTGCCTTGCCCTCTCGATAGGGAGTCTCAGTGCCACTTCTGTACTGCGGATGGTTCGGTATTGTCATTGTTGGGTACAGAGGACTCCGTGTTTGCTCTTATGACGGTGTTTCTCAAGATGATGCTGTTGGCGCCTGTGATGCAATTGCTTTAATTATTACAATTTTGGATTCCTAGAGACGTCCCAGCCCTCTGAGTGTGTGTGTGTGTGTGTGTCTGTGTGTGGTGAGGCTTCCATTCCTTTCACCCTCTGAGTGTGTGTGTGTGTGTGAGTGTGTGTGGGGTGAGTGTGTGTGTGTGTGTGGTGGGGCTTCCATTCCTTTCACCCTCTGAGTGTGTGTGTGTGTGTGAGTGTGTGGGGGGTGAGTGTGTGTGTGTGTGTGGTGGGGCTTTCATTCTTTTCACCCTCTGAGTGTGTGTGTGGGGGGTAGGGCTTTCATTCTTTTCACCCTCTGAGTGTGTGTGTGAGTGTGTGTGTGTGGTGGGGCTTTCATTCTTTTCACCCTCTGAGTGTGTGTGTGTGTGTGTGTGTGTGTGAATGTGTTGGGGCTTTCATTCTTTTCACCCTCTGAGTGTGTGTGTGTGTGTGTGTGTGTGTGTGGTGGGGCTTTCATTCTTTTCACCCTCTGTGTGTGTGTGTGTGTGTGTGTGTTGGGGCTTTCATTCTTTTCACCCTCTGAGTGTGTGTGTGTGTGTGTGAGTGTGTGAGTGTGTGTGTGTGTTGGGGCTTTCATTCTTTTCACCCTCTGTGTGTGTGTATGTGTGTGTGTGTGTGTGTGGTGGGGCTTTCATTCTTTTCACCCTCTGAGTGTGTGTGTGAGTGTGTGAGTGTGTGTGAGTGAGTGTGAGTGTGTGTGTTGGGGCTTTCATTCTTTTCACACTGCCTTTGCATCATCATTTCCATCTTTCTGCCTCTGAATTGTCATTTCCTTAGAGGTCACCACTGATGGCTTTCTATAACAGCACTCTTCCTTTCCCACTTAGGATGTTTCCAGCCCCCTTGACATGCTCTACTTTCCTTCATAGCAGGTGTCTTTGCATCTGACTTTGCCTTTCCCACCAGACTGTACCTCCACAAGTGCCGTGAACTTGCTTCTTCTCGTCTATCCCCGTGCTTAGAGCAGTGATTTTTCAACTGGTGTTCCATGGCAGACTGGTATACCATGAGAGCATCTTAAGTGTGCTGCAGAATTTTTTAAAGATCATTGATGATTTTCAAAAGTTCAAAGCACAGTAAGTTTAATTTTCTAATTCTTTTTGATCAATATAATTGAAGTGTGCTGTGAAAGTTTAACTACAGGTTCAAGTGTACCGTGAGATAAAAAGGGCTGAAAAACACCGGCCTAGAGCCTACCTGGAATACAGTAGATGCTCCATAGGTGTACCACAAAAAGGTCTCCAGGTAACTCTTAGGCACTCTTTGCCATATAGGAAAGAGAGGATGAGTTGTAAGAGACAGATTCCTTCAGTCGATTAAAGAAATAATGGGGAAAAGCCCAGACTTAGAAATTCCAATCCTGATGTTCAGTTAATAAACTTAACCTTAATGAGATTTCTTTACCAGCATAAACTGCAGAGAATTTAAGGGCCTTAATAACTACTGGTGATAATTGTAAAACGTTCTGCAAACATTCAGCAATAAAAGTTAGCAATAATGGCTGTTATAGATCTTAGTTATGACTGACCCCTTAAGGAAGGTAGAGTTTTTAGCAGGTGCCTGATTCTTTTGAGTTCTATCTTAACTAAATTAACCCAGAGATCATGCATGGGAGTGAGTGGTGCAGTCTGGAGCATTAGCTCCAGAGCTTACAAAGAGGACACAACCCAGAAGGGTCTGTTTTTCTGCCTAATTTATATCATCATGTCTTTTTCAATCTATGACTAACAAGATAATTTACTGCTCAGGGCCCTTTGCAGAGTAGAGACTTTGTAGCTTTACGAATAGAATTTTCTTCTGCAAGATAATCATAGTTTAACTTTTTATTCCACTTCTCCAGCAAGAAATGCTACACATGAGAAATGAAGGTAGCCTCCCCTCCAGTGCTGGTCTCACTTTGTATCTTTCAGTTGGTGGTGGTTAAACTGAGGCATCGACATAATTGAGAACAGAAGGCAGAGCCTCATCTCCACGCTAGTAATCTTGGAGCTAATCTGAGTATTGTCCCTTTCTTCTTTTTGCTCATTTGCCTTTTCCTTAATAGGATCGCCACCAAAAATGAAAACCCTAACAGAACTTTGCCAGTGAATTCTGTGACATGATTTTGAG
Source organism: Galago senegalensis (assembly GCA_963575145.1). NCBI lineage: Eukaryota > Metazoa > Chordata > Mammalia > Primates > Galagidae > Galago > Galago senegalensis. Next base: position 43,575 of record CAUYTI010109168.1, on the reverse strand, counting down.
GACAGATCTCAATGTTGTAGAAATTTCATCATTATAACCATTTTAAAGTGGCTTTCACATCTGCTATCGGTTTGTGGTACACTGTGATTGCAGGATAATCATCTCACATGTTTGTATTTAATGATACATTCTCTAATCTAAATCTGTAGGTGTTTGGCTCTGTGCTTTCCCACTTTGTTTTTAACTAATTCTGTTTTTTGTTTTTAACAGACACACATTCTACACTGTCAGATCTTTCGGGTGGTGAACAGCCCTAATAAACTCATCCTGCTCCCCAATCCATACTACAAACATCTTTGGCAATTAGTTACTAATGAAGTACAGTTTGGTTCCCTAACTTCCATCCTGAGTGAGCTCCATACTTCAGCATTCTGTTTATGGATTGTGACTGGTTTGAGTGATACATGTTTAGGGGGGAGGAACAGAACACATTTACCTACAGAGGAGAGGCTGGATGGATTCAGAGCATTGCTTTGGAGCCCTGTAGATCTAGGGTCAATCTGGTGTTTTTCAGTAGTGTATACTTGGCAAAGTACATAATTTTGCCAATTAAGTGCTCCACTTTCTTGAGCGAGAGTAAAGACTATCTTACACAAATACTTGAGTGCCTGCCACCTGCCAGGCATGCCTAGAGTAAATGGGGGTGGGGCTCTAGGTTGCATGAAGCCATAACACAGTGGGGGAGACAAATAATGACCGAGTGTTCACACATAGATACAGGTGTTGCCAGGAGGAGGAAATGAAGCAAAGAAAGATGTGAAAAGGGTGGTGATGGTGGACTGTAGTGGAATGGCTACCATGGGAAGTTCCCCTTTTGGCTAAGACGTATGCAGGTGAGGGATAGACAGTGTTGACTGGGAGTGGAACATTCCAGACAGGGAACAGCAGGTGCCAAGGCCTGAGGTACAGTGGGACTTGTGGTTTTTGGGGGTGAGGAAGCCTGTGACTGGAGCCAAGTGAAGGGAGGATGGATATGAAGCCAGAAAAGGGATTAGGGCCTCAAGGTTGCTTGCAGGCATTGGTGTTCTGCTTTGAGATGAGGAACCAGTGGGGGATTTTGTGCAGGGCAGTGACATGATCCATTTCTGTTTTCACATGGCTTTGGGGTGGTCTTGAGGATTTACACTGGAGTTTGCAGGGCAGTGGGCACTGAGCAGAGTAATTCACTGTGACAGTGCTGTTGGGAGGATGAAGGGGTCTTTGTGCACTTACACGCCTGCCCCCTTTGGAAAAAAGTCATCCATGGAGCATTTGTAGGCAAGGTGTGGGAGGGTGGGGCGGTGACTGGAAAGCATGTTTTATGGGCCTCTCAAATTTTTCAGGGGGATTGAGAAGTGTATGGCTGCTTCTCTCCCGGCTTGGGTGCCTAGCATTTATGGTTTTTCTTATTGGTCCCATAACAAATTCCGTTTTCATGGAAAGGTGTGGTCTGTCACTTAGACACTAGTCTTGCCTGGGACTAGGTTGTCACATACCCTTTCTTAGGAAATGGATGTTAGAAACTTGTGGCTTTTGCAGCCTGGTGGGATGTGGAGGGGACATGTGGCAGAAGGAGAGGGAGGGTTTCTGGGGCCTTAAAAAATCACACAGTGATGATTGTGGCTCATCTTGGAATCATTACACTAGTGACTGTATTATCCTCGGAATCTTAGTCAGAGAAGACAGTTATAGCACCTGTAGCCATTCAAAGCTGGCTGAACCATATTGTGTGAGGAAAGGAGTGGGCAGCCTCACCCAAGCAGCCCCGTTGTAGAGGGGAAGCAACAGGTGCAGCCTCACCTGGGTTGGAGTCATTCAGAGCTCCTGGGGGGACTGTGAGCTTTTGTCTGCGTACCTCAGATCCTCAGCAGTAGACAGGGCTTTTTTTTTTTTTTTTAAACTGTTTCAGGTGCATCAGCAAATGACAAGGCTTTAGGACCTGAGATGACTATTAGGTACCTTGTCATGAAACTCTAGATTGTCAAAGATTCCTATTTATGGGAGGACCATTTGCATAACTTCCTATTCCAGGGCTTTTGTGAAACACGCATACAGTTCAGGCTGCCTGGAGTATTATGATGTTTCTGCTTTGGTTCTAAAATATCATTTTTGAAATCATGTGGACTTGATTGATTCACTGTCAGTGTTAAAAACATGGGAGAAATAAGCATCAATATTTAAAGTAAATGCGATGTGGTACAGAACAAACTCTGGCAGCACGTAGAAACACGAATGTATATCTTAATGTGAGATGAAATAAGTGCACCCCCAAAATATAGTTCGTCCTCTAAGAATGGCACAGAAGTGGAATCAAACTAGGAAACTTTGAGACCATCTCAGGAGTATCTTTTCTCATGTTTCTTAGATTCTGTGAAGCTCGTCCAAGGACCAGGTTTAGGAGACATTGTTCCATGGATGTGTGGTTTTGGTTGGTGAAAAATAAAGGCTTAAGATTCCAGATTATGATATCCTGGCTGCCATCAGCCCTCTCATCTATGTAACTGAGAGCCCCTCTTGCTCCCTTTGTTCTGGCTGCCCGCCCAGCTCCAATACCAGAGGCTGCTGCTTTCTGCTGTGACCACCTGCTAGTTGCTGTCTTGTTTCTTCTTCCAGCTTTATCCTGGTCTGAATTCCTGCCTTGGTTCTCCTTTTTTTTTTTTTTATCTCAGTCTGTAGGGAAATGGCTCTCCTAAATCCCTGCTACAAGACATCCTCGGGCACTGCCTCTTCTGGAGTTGTCTTGGTGGCCCCCAGAGTGCTTCATCCCAGTTCTTCCACCTGAGCCCCCATTGCTACTCTGGCCTCCTATGATTCTGTGATTTCCAATGTTTGCTGGGCCCTCTGGCAGGGCCAGGATACCTCTTGCGCATCTGCTTCCAGTTTGAGGGTTAATAAGGAGAGATGCTACTTGTGGAATGCCCATCTGTGTTCTCTGGATAAAGCTGTCCCCCAGGGCCCTGCAGAAGCCTGGTTTGCTGATAGAATGGTAGCCTGTCACCACATGGACTTGAATTTTCACTCCTTACCCCCGTCACTGTCACCCAGCAGCTCCTTCTCCACGCTGGGGTAGGAAGTAGACCCTACATGTGCTATCTGCCCTCTTCCCTTTTCTCTTTGTGACTATTGTCTATCACAAAGTAAAGGAGGGTGGGGTACCTTCTCCTCTATTCCTATTTCTGCACATCCTGGGTGCTCAGATGCCTGCCTGGTGTCTGCAGTCACACACTCCTAAGGTGTGTGCCCCTACTTTCACTTGTGCCCTGCAGCCTCTTGAGTGCTGCTGCTTATGCTTGCGACTGGCTCCAGAAAGGCTTGCTATGCTGAGAATCCTCCCATTGTGTCTGCTTGCTGGAGTGTGGTGGCCTCTGCATGTTTATCTCTGCTCTCAGCCCCTTTTGGCCCGAGTGTGCACCTCTGAGAAACAAGGGAGATTCAGTCTCTGTTTAGAAGTTTCACATTGCTTCTGGATCTTTAAAATCTTTGCTGACCCAGGGAAACCAGGAATCAAGGTTAAGTAATTATAATTTGCCAAAGCAAATCAAGCAGGCTTTGAAGAGATGGGAAGAAGGAAGACACGTTTCTCCTTTGCTCCTCTACCTTCCCAAAGCCCCAGATTCTATTTGTGGGCTCTTGGTGGTTCTACACAAATGAGGTGTGGGGATTATCCAGTGAAGGGTGTCCATGGATGCACCTGCTCACAGATCCATACCCTTTTGATAGGATTCCTGGAACAGGCACCTGTGAGGCCAGGCGAAAATGCCATAGAGGCAAAACTCGAGCATTATGGAAGTAAGCTCAGTATCAAAAGATGTAAATTTCTTGTTAGTTTCAAACTTGGGGAAAGGTTATGAAAGATTATTGATTTAGTTGTAGTAGAAGAGATCATGTTCTGAAATTTATTGTTACTACTATGAATGGTGTTAGTCATTATTAATGAGGAACTGGTTCCATTGGTAAAGGAAAGAAACCTAATGTCTTTCCTGATGCCCGTGCTTTTGACCATTACTCTTCACTCTAAAGAAAGATGAGAACCAGTCATGAGTCCTTCTGCCTCTCCACCTCCCCCCTCTGTCCCTCCCTCATTCCCTCTCCTTCCCCTCCTCCCTCTCTTCCCTCTCCTCCCCCTTCCCACCTCCTCCACACCACCTCCCTCCCTATCTAAGAAAAAAATATATAAAAAATTAAAGATAAGAACCATCACAAAGATGAGCAATTTAATTATATACTCTTTGCTAAATGTCTGTCTTCTGAGCTAAATTAGTCTTAAAATTATTCAGTGAAGAAAAACTTATGACTATAAACAGATGATCAGATATATTTGAGTTAAAGTATTTTTTTCCAACTGGTACTGTTAACTAAGGAGGAGATTCCTAGGTTAAATTTAACATAACTTGTAAACTGTGTTCCAGAATGATACTGCATGGTTGCTTTTACCATTTGGAACCTCTGTGTGCTTGGTGGCAAATGACTGGGGTCCACCAAGTTTCAAAGAGCAATAGGTAACGTTAGAGTTTGCTTGGTGTTGGACTGGAATCTTTGTAAAGAAAAAAAATTGAGAGTTAATTAACTCTCACTAATGGATTTTGAACCAAGCATGAGATTATGAGATACTGATACTAACTTTGGGGTTGGGGAGTGATGGGTTTAGATAAGAACTTTGTCCATCTCTCCCAGCTTTCATGGTTTGGGTTGATAGAATCCACATGAAAAAAAAAAGACAAAACTGGTTATAAATGGGGGAGACTAAGGTAGTGACTTAATAAATGGCTAGACAGCACCCAGATAAGCTCAAATTTAGGACCTTTGGTAAACTGAGGTCATGGCTTTGTCAAAATGCTGAGCTGGATGAGCCCACAAAGGGGATTACCTGGCTTGCTGACTAGAAAGGGCCTATAGCCATGATCATGGGCAGAATAAGGAGAGTTGATGAAGGAGATCAGGGGAGAAGTAGGAAGGAGAGGGCAGACCCTATTTCAAGAGTATGATAATTCTACCTGCTGATAACATTCAATCTGTTGGATTAGCCAGTGAAGAAAGAAAGAAAAAACTCCATCTCATTGCTCTTGGGAGAGGACAGAAAAGTCGCACATATGGGCCTAGGTTGGGGAGGAGGAATGGATTTTGAGAAATTCTGGGCTGAATGGGATTTTCTAATTCTTTCACCTTGGGGGTTATGAGGATAAGCTCAAACTGTGTATGCAGAATGCCTGGTGTTTTATTGTTAATTGGAGATAGTCACTGGTTCTGGGGTTGAGGGTTCTGTATTTCTAACATGCTCCCAGGTGACACTGCTACTCCTGCACTGTGGACCACATGTACATGGTGTAGCCAGGTTCTCACTGTTCTGGGCTGGCAGGAGTGGGATGGAGCAGCCTCCCTCATCTCAGGGCAGTTTACTAACTAGGAAAACCCTCCATCTGGCCTTTGAGTTCCTGGGAGAGTGTGAGGAAGTGGGCAGAGGAAGTGGAGGCTCCCTCCTTTCTACACCTTGAGGGCATTGCCTGCCTGAATCTAACTTAAGCATCGTTCTGTTCGTGTCAGTTGGAGCTGTCTTGTAGGCTAGGTGCCTGCTGACTGGCAGGCAGCAGCAGGTGCTTTGTAGGTTAACTCGGGGGAGCTGGGACTCCCACATCTGCGGAGGTCATTCTCACAGGTCCATCTCCGTGCAGCACGACTAGCATGGTTGTGTCTCTCTTTGGTGTAGCAACTCAGGAGGAGGCAAGATCCCAATTCAGCAGAAACAGATGTCATATGAAATATTTTGCTTTAACAGTGACTAAGTGAAACTGTGGACTTAGTCACTTAAGAATTTACTGTAGTCACTGTCCAAACAGATGCTGTCATGTAGAAAACAAAATACACTACTCCTCCTGTCAGCCGACCACGTCTGCATGTGACGTTCTTCCCATTTCTGGCTAGAGCACTGCCAAAACACCTTGGCTGTGTAAGTTGATTCTGAGCTTGGAGGGTGCCCCACTGTGTTGTGGGAAGCAAATCCGTAAAGGGCCTTTGGGAACTGGGGGTCTGTGTGTGGACTATGGAGTCTTGGCCCCGTGTCCAGCATCCTGAACTGGCCCAATAAGCCATAGTATGCACATGGGGTCCAATGGAATATCTGTATTGAGTCAACCCTTTCAGTGGAGGATAAGGTTTATGTGTCTGATGTTAGATGCCTACTGGCATCAGAGAAACCAGTTGGCTTTGCAGAAGCAAAATAACTACAAGATCACTCCCATTTCTCACCCAGGCATTCTGCATGTGCACATAAGGACAGTTGCTGAAACTAGGTGGGGCCCCATGCCCACCATTTAAAAGCAGCTCAAGGCTCAACTAAAAAATGTCTCAGCCTTGCCAAAAGTTTCTTGGGGGCCAGAATTGCCTCTAATTGAGAACTTCTCAGAGTAAGGTCCTTGTGTTCTGTGGGGAACAGTTTCTGGCGAGAACCCCAAGAATCAACTGCATTTTACTTACTAGGCAGGGCTGACTGCTGGCTCTGGAGGTAGCCAGGCTGTTGGGAGTGGGAGGAACCACAGGCCCCTTTTTGAGCTCCTGTTCCTCCTGTCCCCCCTCAGCCTCTCCTGTGTTGAACCACGCTGCTGAAGCACAGTCGTCTCTTGTTACATACCAGCTCTGGAACCTCTAAGGGCTGCCTGTGCTGAGAGCCCCATGATTTGATCTCCTATACCGGTCTAGACCCATTTCCCACTGTCCCCTGACACGTTTTCTGATTTAGGAACTGTGGGTTTTTAAAATTGCAGCTGTTAATTCTGAGCAGTAGGTACAAAAAAAAAGGACATAGTTGTGTCTTTGTTTGGAGATGTGCGTCTTCAGACTGCAATGAGAAATAGACACTCAGGATGTGGGTTGAGTCCTTGGCTGGTAGGTGATGTTATAGATTGAATGGAACCAAAATGGGAAATGTGTGCTTGAAGTCTAACAGCAGTTGCTGAAAATCATTCCAGTCTGGTAGTTGGGCTCGGATCTTTTATATAAAGGCCACTGTTACCTGTTCTTCAAATTCATTCACGGGTGTGTAAAGGTTTGCATCTTGGACAGCAAGGCTGGGTACTAAGGGAGGTGCCTAGGGAGCATATGGGCCTTGGCACCCTTAGGAATTTTCTTCTGGAATCACAGAAACAGGGCTGTGTGGATCCCAGCTTCATTTGGACTGCACTGCTCTGGTGAAGACTTCTTCCCCAGCCACTCACCTGACCTCTGCTGCTCTTCAAGTTGTGCTTCCAAGAGCATGCATTTGAATCTCACACTGATCATGTGAAGACCTTACTATGTTCCCTGCATTGTATTACCTGTCTACTTCATTTTTAAGCCTTTCTTTTCCTTGTTTAAATTTTACCATGTCTTGGGTCCTTTCTCAGTGAATCCATTCCTCACCCTCTTAGACTTCCCATCTGTATCACACAGCTGAACACCTGTTTTGAAGCTAAGCTGTAACTTATAAGCTGCTTGAAATAAGCGCAGTCTGTATCCTTGCTGTGTATTTTCTTCACAATCAGCCTAGTACTTGGAGTATATCTTAGTATTGGTTTTTGATGGGGACTCTTTGGGACATCTAACATGTTATAACTTAGTTGCCATGTTCTGTGGATTCGATTAAGCCTGTAACGCCAAAGCAACAATCTCCAGTTTATATCTTGGTCCCTTAACAATGTAAGCAGTATATCTACGAGATAAACAACTGACGTTTGAACAGTGTAGTGTCTCCATGAGTCTGTTGGCATGATTGTTGTTAAATTATACTTCTAAGCAAACATATAGATTGACTACTTGATGGGGAATCTTAGATAGAAGCAAATTGTGGAGGAAATAGCAAAGACTTTTATCTTGGAGCAAATGATGTTGAGAGGCAGAGCTTGCACATGGCCCTTGCCTGTGAGAAGCTGGTCATGTGGACCTTTCCTGACTCGTACCACCAGCCCCCTTGGTGTAAAGCAGTGTGTGGTTTCACCTTTGTGGAGGACTGAGTGTGAGTGTCCTGCCTGCAACTCTCCATTGTTAGTCCCAAGTTGTGCAACCTCTAGTTTCCTCTGTTTTGCTCTGTACTCCAGGGTTTCACAGGGTCTGTAATCTTCTGCCCTGGGTCCCTTGTTGCCAGCAGGTCCCTTGGCACCTGCAGCTGCTTCGTAAGCTGCTCAGGGTTTGCCTCCTAGACCTTTCAAGGTTTGGTTATTTCATCAGGTTTGCCCTGTTTCCCTGACCCCTGACCTGGTTGTTGACTACTTAACTCAGAAGCCAACGCTTTGTTAGGTCTATACAGACATCAAGCTTACTGCCTGGACTAGAAAACCTACATTCTGCTGCTCCAAAGTGACTTTTAACAGACCTGGATGTGCATGTCTCAGTAAGTCTCAGTCACTTTAGGACTGTTAACACTGTGATTGCTCAAGAAGTTTTAGAACTTCTCTTATGATTCAGTTCAAAGCCATTTTATAAGTTATACATGGACCAAACAAGTTTTATTAGTATAATTAAACAAGTCCTTATGGAAGACTTTTGATGGGCCAAGTAGTGTTCCAGGTCCAGGGATCAAAAGAATAGTGCAGTGTGGTATGTGCCTTCAGGGAGCCTGCAGTCGGCTGAGATCCACGTACACATGATGTCAGGACAAGGCAGGATGCTCTGGCCTGCCATGAGAGAAGAGATAGATGCCAGAGGTACAGAGATGGGGTGATGACCTCTGTGGGCAAAGGGAGGGGGCGGAGATGTGAAGGAGGAGTGGGAATGATGAGGATGTTATTGACATGGGAGCTGTATCAGCAACAGCATTTTGACAGTCTGGGGCTTGAGTGGGAAGTGCAGTCATTCCATCTGATTGACAGCATGCACGGCAGTGGTGGAGTGGAGCCAAGCCCACCACAGACACTGGCCCTGTGGGCTCCTGCCAGCTGAGCCTGGAGGGGCAGTGTGACTCAGCTGGGGTCTCCAGAAGAGCTTGGAGCAGACACAGTACGGAGACAGGGGCATATGATAACCAAGCTGAGGACCCAGCATGGAATCTGTGGTGGGTCCAGGGGGCTGCCTAGAAGGCAGAGGCGGGAGCAGCATTGGAAATAGGCTGGGAAGCAGGAGTGTGAGGCAGGCAAGGGGGATTTGGCCTCTTGTTAAAGAACACATACTGAACCAAGTCAGGGGGGAAGGCCACGTGCTCATTTAGAGTGTACAGACTGGCACTGGGGTAAGGTGGGTGTATCATAGAAGTCAGTCTGAAGGAGAGATGGGAATGGTGACCGGCAGGGTCAGAATGCTGACAGCCTTGAATACAGGCTAACTCTGGCCTGAATCTGAGAGGCCCTGGGGTGCCACTCGTTCTTCTAGAACAGAGAATGATATGGCTGTACCGCACTGTCAAGAAGGTTAACCTATGAAGTGCTGGTGGGATGAGTTGGAGAAAGGGGCTGATGGCAAGGAGACCCTGGCACTCACAGCCTAACCTGAAAAGCAAAGAACAGATACTTGAGCCAAGATGCTTTAGGTGGGGAAAGGGGAGAGTTGGGTGTGGGAGACAGATGAGAAAGGATATAGGGGTGGCATGGATGCCGGGGGAACACAGGTCCTTGTGTGGCCCAGGATGCCTGGCTCAAGCCTGTCATCACCATGTAGGTGAATCTCCTGGGCTGCCTCTGTAGGATGTGTTGGTCGGATGTGGAGGATTCATATGGTTCAACCTAGGGTTAAAATTGCTTCCGTTCACACTCAGGGAGGTGTCCCAGACTTGGACAGAAAATGATTTGGTCCTCCTAGCTAGACATGGGCGGATGAGGTAGGAGAGTTCTTTTCAAAGTTCTGAGCTTGGCCACTGGGAGAATGCGGTGGTACCAGAAGGGAATTAAGGTTGGAGGTGGAGGATATTGATCTGTGAGCTCAACAAATCAGGGACTGACTCTCACATTTGACTTTCAAATGATTCCTTTCTCTCTTTAAAGGTGGAATGTTTTTCACCTCTGAGGATATTTGACAGTAGGAAACCTCTGAAGGTGGCTCACATGGGAGTGCTTGAAAGATGGCTTTCAGCAGAGTGACTGGGGTGGGAGTCTGGGGGTGGGTGTGTTCACACACAAGGCCTCCTGCACGTGGACACTTTTCATACAAGTGGCTGGAATAGGTGGATTGTCACCCTAAGGCACGTGGACGTCATTTCTCTTGACTGTGTCCATTAGTGATTATGGACTCTTTCCTAAAGACATCCAGTCTCTTGTGCTTATCCTCCCAACAGGGGCTCAGCTTGGGTGTGTCTGTGGCTCAGTACAGACCACCCCCCTCATATGTGTACATCCCACTTGTTTGGCAAAACCACCTTGGCTTTGGACCCCAGCACACATGACTGTTTATTATTTAAGCAAGTACCAGGTGTCTAGTGGCAAAGCAGAAATGTCACTGTGAGGAAGCTGTTCTTAGATCTTTTACACAAAAGATCTTGCCTTTAGCCTCTTGATTTTACAAGTTAACTGCAGGCTTTGGTGTCCAGAGGAGAGAAATGCAGGAAATTACTGCCACTTCTATTTCACGGATATAATTCCTGGCCATGCTAAGTCATCCTTCTCAAAGGATAAGTGGCTTTGTCAGGCCAACCATGACAGTAGAAAATATTTTAATGGAAGAATGTTTTTCTGAAGTGGGTGAACTGAAGGAGGGCCTACTGTGGGAAGTTTTAAATTACAGGTTTCTATTGGGCAAGTCCACAGGTGATAGGTCCTAGCTTCAGTTGTTAGTGGCCTGATAGTAACAGAGTTGGGATCACATGGAGATGTTTATGGCCAATCACCTCTAAGAGTATTAGACCACCCTGGTCTGTTGTCGTTAATAAAAGGCAACGTTAATGTGCGTGTAGGCTTTTTCTTAATGTTCTCATGGGATAGCAGTGTAACACAAGGGTCACTTCTGCAGGTCTCTTTGATGGCTTTTTCCTTTCCTTCAGAATGAACTGTTGTTTCATTATGAAATCTTGAGTTTTTGTAGGCAGAATTTTAAAAGAACTCATGAGTATTTTAGAAAACGGAAAAGGCAACAAAGGATTATCCATAGTCTTACCAATTTTTTTTTGTTGTTGCAGTTTTTGGTCGGGGCAGAGTTTGAACCCTCCACCTCCAGTATATGGGGCTGTCGCCCTACTCCTATGAGCCACAGGCTCTGCTCCACCAATATTTTTCTTCTCCCTCCCTTCCTCTAAGCCAGCGGTTCTCAACCTGTGGGTCATGAGAAGGAACTGGAACTGTATTAAAGGGCCACGGCATTAGCAAGATTGAGAACCACTGCTCTAAGCCCACCTGCTCAGCAATACTTTGCTAAATTTTGGTGTGGACCTTCCTAATTCAGCCCTTTACTTACGCAAACAATATCCATAAAATGCAATTAAATGAGTATCATGCTATATGAAACATTTTGTAACTTGCTTTTAGTTAATATACCCTGATTATCTTTCTAAATCATAACATATCATTCTACTATATTTTAGTAACACAGATTCCTAGGGATGGCCATGATTTTTTCCATCCCACTGCTGATGGACATTTAGGCCAGTTCTCAGTTTTTGGATTTACAAACCACACTACACTTAGGATTCATGCTGATTTACTCCTTCATCCTTAAGCTGGTCCTTTTGTAGGAGAGACTCCTGGGCGTGGTGAAATGAAATCACAGTCCTCTCCAGGTTTTATACATTTTGCAGTTCTGTCAACAGCATGAGGGCCCCGTTCCTATGTCTGGGTATTACAGTTTTTGTGTGTGTGAAGCTTGTGGATTAATAGTGTATATCATTTGGCTACATGTGGTAGCCATGTGGCTACCTATATATATCTATATCTGTAACATGTGGCTACATATCTATAATCTTAGCACTCAGGGAGTCGCAGGCAGGTGGATTGCCTGAGCTTAGGAGCTGGAGACCAGCCCAAGCAAGAAGGAGACCCCATTTCTACTGAAAAAATAAAATAAAAACAAAACTAACCAGGTATAGTGGCCTGCAGTCCCAGCTATTTGGGAGGCTGAGAGGATTGCCCAAGACTTTGAGGTTGCTGTGAGCTATGATGCCACGGCACTCTACCCAGGGTGACAAAGTGAAACTCTGTCTCAACAACAAAAGTATGTCAATTTAGTGGTCACTTCTTGAATGATGAGTGAGATATGTTTATTGGCTCTCTATTATTTTTTGACTTGCCTGTTTGTGAGTTGTTCATATTTCATGCTGATTTATAGTAGTTTTGGCCATAATAAATCTTTCTGTGTTTGAATGTCTCTTCTCGTCTTCTGCCATTTGTTAAAATTTGTAGAGTCTTTTAATAGGAAATGAATGCTGTCAAATCTGTCAGTCTTTTTTCCTTAATGGATTCTAAATTTTTTGTAGGATTTCAGATTCTTGAAAAGATGTATTTTTGGAGCCCAGCACTCTTGACAGTTACTCACTGATTCAGTAGGTCAACTAGCATTAAGGTGTCTACTTAATGAACTCTGTTCCCACTTAGTACTATAACGTTTCCCCTTTCCTGTTAATTCCTTATGAGCTCCAGTATGTCACTGGCATGCATTCATGATTACAGCCTTTCAGGAAATTGAATATCTCCCTGCTGGAAAGGCTGAAAGTTATGGTCCAGCCAAGCAGCTGATCGGGCTCTTCCTGGAACCCCCATGGTTTCTATGCCACCTGTATAACCCTTTCATAGTTCTTTGGGCAGACTGGATATTCTTTTGTTAGAAACCAATTCTTAACCAAAGTCAAGTGCTTCAGACACATCCTGTTTTAGTGAGGTATGGTAGGAAGAACCCAGAAACAGGATCTCTGTCCTCCAGTTCCCCTCCTGTTAGGCTTTGTGACCTTGGCTGGTGCCTTAACCTTTTTCTGCTCACTTTTTAAATGCAAGAGCCACTCATCCCTTTTAATTCCTTGCCCATCTGTTTCTTGCTCTTCTGAATTTCAGCTTAGGGCTGTGTCTGCTACTGTAGTGTTTGATATTTTTTTCCTTTCCCCTCATCATTTTTCTATTCTAATCTTTTCTTCCCATCTTTGAGCCTCTTATTTGAAATCCCTTCAAGGCAGGCAGTTATTCATTTGGATTTTTCTTTGCTTCTTCAGGCCCTTAGATGTGTCTGCCTCATTTCCTGGACTCTGTCTTTGCAGCTGAAATTAGAAACTCTTCAGAAGCATAACAGATGCTAGAATCTCATGAAGTAACAGCCCCGAAATAGCCCAAGTCCATTGGCAGAGGGTTTGGCCATAATTCCAGTGGTGGCACTTGATGGGGCTGCCCTGACTAGGTAATCACATATGGTCCCGGTTTTTCATAAATTTTAGAGATGGTCTCTGTACATTGTCACCTCCTTGGCCAAACCCTTGTCTTTTCTAGTTCTGTTTCTTTTTGTTTTTTCCTTTTAGTGTGTTAGTATTAACAGCTTTGGGAAATTTTCAGTGCAAGCCTGTATGCAGTAGTTTAAATCCACAGAAGCTGTTGCAAGCAGACATGGAAGAGAAGCCAGAGGTGCTGAGATGCACATTTAATGAGGCGCGTGGTGCTGTCCGGTGGCTCTGGGTCACATAGCTCAGTTGATAAATGGCTGCCAGTCTATCTTGAAAACTTCCTGTGTGATGGCAAAATCAGCTTTCCTCGTGGAGGGAAGGCACAATAGTTGCCAGATTTTGCCTAAAGTGTTAGTTACCAGTTATTTTTATTTTTGGTATGACCCTTAACTTGTGAGTATGCCTACCCCATGGGATAGCTGTGAGGGCTAAGGGATGAGATTTGTGTATGTTGACTACCATGATGTCCCATCTGTAAATGGTACTAGAATTGATACCAATGATAGTGATTGAATTGCCAGGAATGCAAGGATGGGTATGCCAAAAAGCTGAATATGAGTAATATTTATCTGCGAAGTCTCTCGAGCCATTTACAAAGTGCTAAAGAAACTTGAGAGGAGAAAACTTCTAGCAATTTGGATGCTGGCGGGAATATAGCCATTTATATTAGTAAATACTCAGGGATCAATCAAAACTATTAAGAAATGGGCATCTGGATATTTAACATTCTCTTTAGGACACTTTAGTGCATTTGAATGATCGTGGAGGACTTTGTTCCAGTTACCTTTCACCCGGTGGCAGTCGGCTGCCAGGCGTCCATATGCCCAGGTAGGGTAGGCTACTGCCCCTCCCTGTGTTTAGGTGGGACCTCCACTAATGGGAATTCCCTTGTGATGGTGGCCCATGGATACCAGGCACACACTGCTGAAAAGTGACTTCGATTCGTTGTAGTTCAGATATGCAGGTCGTATTAGCCGTCCTGGAAACCTAGCACTGCTAGGATTGTTTCTATGGAGAAAGCGAATTCTGAGTTCCAGACTTAGAACTTGGAACACAGCTTGTTTGAGTATAGATAAAGGAAGCCCCCACTTAATGCCACAGGAGGATGTGGGGTCCTGCTCTAGGGAAAGTGGCAATACAATGAAGTTCTTTGTGGATGGATCCAAGAGGTAGCAGCTCTTCCCTGCTGCATTGTAACGCATGGCAGGTCAGTTGCAGGATAGAGCTTGATACATAAAATGATTTTCAAAATTGTTTTTTAAAACCTTAGTTTCAGAAGAGTCGAAAGATTAAAAAAAGGTAGAAATAGCAGCTTAGAAACAGAAGCAGAAAACTCAGTGTGGTTTGACATTGGTTTCCTGGTTGAGTATCAGTGCTGACCACAGGACACATGAATGTTGTTGAAACCCAGATGGACGTGGATACAGTTCCTACACCAGTAAATATCCTATAGCTGTCATTTGCTGGACAGCCCTGTCAGTGAGCAATGGTTGCATTCTCACCCAAAGTGTGTCTGCTTGGAAATTCTCAGTTGTTAGTTTCCCTCAGAGGGGGAACTTGGGTTTGCTTTTTATTTCTCTCTCACCCTTGAAGAAAGGTTACCACATCTTGAGCTTGAGATAAACTTTTAAAAGACGAGACTTAAAAAGGAAACTGACTTGCTTTCCAGAAAGTCGTTTTTGCCAGGTGACTCACCAGGACAAAAATTGGCATCTTAGGGAAATTTTTCACCCTAAGTGATATTACCAAGGCTGGGAGCAATGGAAATCAATTTTAAAAGGATCTGTCAGGCACTGGCAATGTGGTTTCTATTGGGCCAAGTATTTTGGAAGAACCAAAGATGTGTAATAGGCAAGCCTTCTTCAAATGGTTTACAATACAGATGGGTAGATAAAACAGACATGCAAAACAGTGACTGGAAAAGACAGTATGAAATGAATTGCTGCGCTGTAAATCAGTTTTGGAAGATGGAGGACATAAATTATGCATGCATTTCAGATGGCAGCGTGCTCCAATGCATAATCTAGACAATTAGTGAATGTTGGCCATTTCTGAGAGTACAGGCTTGAGCTGGGTTTTTTTTTTTTTTTTTTTTTTGAGACAGAGCCTCAAGCTGTCCCTTTGGGTAGAGTGCTGTGGCATCACAGCTCACAGCAACCCCCAACTCCTGGGCTCAAGCGAGTCTCCTGCCTCAGCCTCCCTAGTAGCTGGGACTATAGGTGCCTGCCACAACGCCTGGCTACTTTTTGATTGCAGCCGTAGTTGTTTGGTGGGCCTGGGCTGGATTCGAACCTGCCACCTTAGGTGTATGTAGCTGGTGCCTTAGCTAGCCACTTGAGCCATAGGCGTCGAGCCTTGAGCTGGTTTTTAAAGGAGGGTGAGACTGTGGGTTGTGCAAGAGAATGTGTCAACAAGTAGATTTTTAAAAGATTTCATTGGTCTATCAGTTTGATTTCTAATGCGCTTACCTGGAGTTAGAGAGGAATACAATTCTCATGGTAAAGATTTTAAAGTCACCTAAAAGCCCTTGACCTTGGTGGTTTTACCAGTGCTGCTCCTTGTATGCAAGCTACCTCTGGGGGTGGTGTGCAAGGGACGTGTCACTTATTTTTGTGATGTGTGTGGAAGGTGTCCTCCAGGTATCTG
Organism: Galago senegalensis; assembly: GCA_963575145.1. NCBI lineage: Eukaryota > Metazoa > Chordata > Mammalia > Primates > Galagidae > Galago > Galago senegalensis. The sequence continues at coordinate 27,644 of CAUYTI010109168.1, read as the reverse complement.
CTGTGTGAGGGAAACAGGCTCAGTTCCCATCACACCTGAGTCTGGTTCAGCAACGTTCTGTAGTCTCTGACAGTGATGTCCCCTCTCCCAGCAGGGTCTTTGGCGTCCTCCATGGTCTGCCTGTAATCCCGACTTTCCAGCTTAGTTCTGCTGCTGCACACCACCTCTGTGGTCAGCTAAAGCCAGTCCCTTCACACCAGCTGCTGCTCTGTGTCACAGCTGCTGCCGCCTCATCTACCCTTTCAGCATTTTCAAATCTTGCATGTCCTTCAAAGCAATGCTCAAATGTTACATGCTTCCAGCTGAAAGAATCTCTGCCATCTGAGTCTCTGTGGCACCCAATCCCTGCTGTTCTTGTGGCCCTTGCATTGTTGGTTTCTGTGCAAGTTTTACTCACCCCCGGTGTGTGATGAGAAGAGTCTCTTTGGCTCTTCTCATCTTTTCCCATATCCAGCATCACTTGTGCTTTACACACAGCCTCCAGTAAGTACCCTGGGCTTCATGGCTTGGTCTTCCAGCCCTGCTTGGCAAACACCTGGGCATCTTGTTACTTTGGCATGTTCGTTTGGAAGTTTTCATTGCTGTCTGCATAGATGACACATGCAGGGAAGCATAGCATGATTCCTTTAACATTCAGGTTTATAACACTCTCCAAGATACTGTCTTATCCAAGGGTAAAGTTACTAGAACAGGTAGGGGAGTAAACAGGAAATCTTTAAAAGGCATTTTGCAAACATCAAAATCCTGCCTGGCTCTAGCTAAAGGAGGCTTTTGCAGAATGCCGGAATAAAGCAGAACTAGAACGTGGCCATGGCCACATGATGTTATGGCACTGAGTGATGTTGGTGCATGGCGGTTACATGGGTTCACAGCTGTGAGGCTCATTAGACATTCCAGGTACTCTGTTACTGAGTCTTGTTCTCAGTTTGCTGTAGAGGGCTACTATTTCTGGTCAGTGTGATTTAGGGATATTGGTAGAGCAACCTTACCTTGTTGGTCATCTGTTGCTGCATACTCACTACCCCAATGTGTAGGGGTGTGAAGAACAACTTTTGTCTCATGTTTGACTTGGCTGGTCACATGCCTTCCTACAGCCAGATCATCTGCTTTTACAGCTTCAGTCTCCACCTGTAAGCCTGAGACCTCTAGACTAAGCCTTTGCTCCCTTCCTGAGGTCTAGACATAAAGACTCAACTAACTGCTGACAGAGCCAGTGAGATTTCCTCAGCCTTGGCATTTCCACAAAGGAACTCTATCTTTGACCTTGAATGGAAGAATGTATAATCTCTCAGTGTCTCTAGTGCCTGTAAAGTGTGTGGCACACATAGTAGAATCTGAGTGATATCTAATGAATCAGTAAATGAATAGACACTTGTCAAGGCCCACCCATAGTGGGATAAATTTTGATATACAGTAGACTACTGAAAGGCGTGAACCGGATCTACACGTATCCACAAGGGAAAATAATGGTGAGTGAGGGGGAAAAAACTAGAATATCTACTGTGCTACCATTTAAAGTGTACCACCAAATTTTATGTAGTATGGATATATACTTATGTAGTTATGGCACGTTGACATGGATGTGAGGGAACTGCTCCACTGTCAAGGTCATGGCGGTATTTTGGGGTAGAGAGAGGGCAATGGAAAGAACTCTCATCAGTAATTTTTAAAAATCTAAAGTAGGAGTTAGTCACAAGTGCATTATAATAGGTGTTAGGGATATAGATGTCTACTCTCTTTTGCATTTTAAGTCTGTAATATCTTATTTTAAAAAATTTAAAAAAGACAGGCATCAGCAGAAATAAGTGCCTCATGAGAAGTTAAATAGGAGCTTGGTGAAAGTCATGCTTCTGTGACAGATTAGGACCCAGGTCACACCAATCAGCCTCCCCACCTTCCCAGTCCCCCATGTCATCCCATTGTACTCAGACCTAGAAAACTTTGTAAAATTATAATTTTCCAGCCATGCTGGTGTCTATCTGTTGTGTGTTTGTCAAGCCATATCCTGGGCATAGGATGGTTAGCTATTATTTAAGTCCCAGATTTTTACACCAGAGTTTTGACATCTTAAGAGTCTATTACCTTCCACTGAAAGGGGGCAGGGAGCCACAGGAGAGGTGCCTCTCCAGCCCCAGCCACATTGGCCTCCAGGATGGGCATTGTGGACACAGCACAGGAGCTGTGATGTCTCTGAAGGCCACCCATGGGCACTGAATTGCTGGTCTTGTCCCACTAGAGCCAAGCCTTGAAGTTTTGCTGGGAAATCTACCACATTCAGTCCAAGGAATGTGCAGGAAGAGCAGCCTGTTTAAAAAAAAAAAAAATCTGTGTTGACATCCCTGTAACTCCACTGGGTTTCTCACAAAGCTGTTCAGTAGACAATCCACAGTATGGCCATTTATGATCTCAGGAGTGAGGAGAGAGGCCAAACCTTGGAAAGAATTAAGACCAGGAACTGTATCTTAAACATTGGTGTTTAAATATTTATTTGAATGAACAGATCCACAAATGTTCTATTAAAGTGGTGTAGTTAATCACGGAGGAAATGAGACCTTCTCTCTGTATGCTCAGAGCAAGCTACAATGTATCAGGTTTAACAAGGTAAAACAAAGAACCTGGAAAGAGCCCTGTCTGCCTGTGATGTCTTTCCTGGGTGAAAACCAGTCCTCTAGAGGAGTTACTGAAGTTCTGATTTGAGACCCCCGTGCCTATGGGCAATCACCTGGCAGCTTTCCTCAGCTTACCAGGTAACTTGGCCTTTCCTTGTACCACCTCTCAGAACTCCGTCCTCTTCCCTACCCCTACTGTGTGATGGTAAGTACTTTGATGCCAGCCCAAGAGCTACTGCATCGAAAAGGCTTCTGTCTAGTTAAAAAGGACATATCCCCATGGAATGTCAGCTGAAGGTTCCGTGGAGACATGTGGCTTGTGGGGTGAGGGTGTGGATAGGTGAGATAATGAGGTCCCCCCCACTCCCCGTCCTGTGTCTACTGTGTTAACTGGTACAGTGGTCATAGGGACAACTGCTAAAACAGGAGACCAGCTTTCCTCCCTTGTGAGGTGTGTGGTACCCGTTCTTGTGGGTGGCAGCTCTGTCCTAAACGGCATTTGCTTGTTAAATGATCTTTGCACACTTTTATGGTTGTTCACCATGTAACTTAGTTTCAGCTGGTTTAATTATCCCAATTTCATTTTATGTGCAATCTCAAAGGGTGGATGGCTAATATCCTTGGGAAAAGTAACTGCACAGAATATTCCTTGTTCAGCCCGGGAGTGGGGTGGAGTGAAGTAGGGCAGAGTGGGGTGAGGAATAGTACTGAGCTAGTCATTACTGCAGGTGTTACAGGTTCAGGTTTTCATAAAGTTCTAAAGAGTATAAGGAGTATAAGCTGTGTCAATGCTTTTCTAGGTATGCCCATGGTTTCCTAATTAAACTAATATTCTAAGCTCTCAGTATGTTAGGAAAAATTACCTCTGACAACTCATGATGGATTATCTAGACAGAATCAGCAGGAAAGACCAGAGAACTGTTGCTACAGATAATTACATGTGAGTGAGGACTTGGGTTATCTCATTGTTCTGAACAGGTGAGTGACAATGCATTGAAATACCCAGCTTGGGCTGGTAAGCCCCGGCTTCCAGATTCTACAGTTTCAAAGGAAAGGTGGTCAGAGGCATTTAAACTCGCATAGTCTCCTCTACTCTCTTTATTTTTTTAGAGATGGACTACTCCTACTTACTTCTTAGGAATCGTGAGATTCAGACTTAGGTAATGTTTTAAGGTCCTCCAAACTATAAACAAATTATGTTATTACCATCAGAGCAAGCATGGAGATTCTGTATAGATTTGGTCTGAAAGTTCCCAGAAAGTAAGGACATAAAAAACTTTGAAAGCCTCCAACAAGGGAAATAATCCTGATTTGAGTGGTGAGTTCCCTGGCAGTGGGGGTATTTAAGCCCAAACTGGATAACTGTGTTCCTGTCAGAGACTCAGAAGGGCTTTGAGAACTGAGCAGGGAGTGCCTTCTTAAGGTCCCTTGCCGGTCTTAGGAAATGTGTTCGTGGGGAACCTAAAGCACATAGCCTGTTAATACACTGCCTGGGAGAGGAGGAAGTACAGCAATGATTGGTTAAAGCCGGTGTTTAAAAATACAGCATGCGTGTACACATGCGCACACACACACACTCCCAGTAGTATAACCTGGAAAGAGAAAGCTGACAGAGGATAAATGAATTCCATCAGAACTAACTCTTGCTTCCTCCTGGATAAAGGGCTAAAAGGAACACAGGTCTCTTTTCTTATTTGTACAGATGGAAAACTGAACCTCAGATTGATGGCGTATGCTACCAAGTGTCAGCTAACAGCTGCCAGGTGTTATTCTAACCTAATGAGAATATTATGGCATGGAATTCTCCCATGTACCTTTCAGAGGAGACATGGGGTAAACTGAGGCATAGGGAGCCTGTGTAACTTGCCCAAATCACATGGCTGCTTGGCGGCAGGCCATCTGGCTCTTGAGTCTGGTGTTGCCCTGAACAACTGCCACTGAAGTTTTCAGTAAAACAGTGGTATTCTGTGATTTGCTCTGAACTGTAAATCTAGTAGGCTGTGGTGGTGTGCCTGAGGATGAGCGAGCATGGGACCCTGATGATACTCGCGTACATGGCTGTATGTTCTCGTACGCCCTCACGCCTCACATGCTTATGCACGCTCGTGGACACTCTTACACAGTCTCATACGATCCCCTATGTGGTGTACCTACCCCCAGCTGTGTGTGGCCCTGGGGACCAATCTCAGAACTGAGCTCATGTATTTGCAGAATGGTTGACTGGAGTACAGAGAAACCCTTTGAGGCTCTGGGTTAAAGTTAACTATCCCTGAATGAAGATCGAATTCTGTCTTGCCTTTGTGTGCCCACATGTAGCATGTGTGGCGGGGATAAGTATATATTTGAATTTTTGTTCCCAGTTCCTGTACACAGCTCTTAACACCCTGGGAATCTTTGGAGTGATAAGTCTTTTGGAGTGATAAATCTTTTGTATGCTGCTGAGATGGCTGGTGGCCCCCAGATAGTTTCAGGGCACGGGACAGTTGCCAGGAAGACCAGTGTGATTAGAGGGCTGGAACTATCAGTTCCATCCCTTGACCTCTGGGTAGCAGAGAGGGACTGGAGATTGAGTCAGTCAGCAATAACCACCAGTCATGCCTATGCCACGAAACTTCCATAAACCCCTAAATTCTGGGGTTTGGAGGGCTGCTGGGGTGAGGACACCGAGGGTGCTGGGAAGGTGGTGTGCCAAGAGGAAGCCTGGAGGCTCTGCACGCCTCCCGCATATACCTCCCGCACGCCTAACCTTGTACACTGCTTCTATCGAGCTGTTTGAGTTGGGCCCTTTCTGATGAAGTAGTATTAGCAAGGTGAGTGCTTTCCTGAGTTCTGTAAGCTGTTTTACCCAAGGATCGTGGGAACCCTGATTTCTAGCTGGTTGGTCAGAAGTACAGTTGGAAACTGGAACTTGCAACTTGCTTCTCAAGTGGGGACTGAGCCCTTGTGTGAGGTGCATGCCAATGCCAGATAGTGTCAGAATTGTAGGACTTGAAAAACCCCATACGTTTGTCAGAAATGTGAGGGAAAAGCAATTCATTATCTAACCTGGCTTCTTTCTTCCTCAAGTTGGTAAGCCTTTCAGTTGTTATCAAGGTGATAGCTTTGCATTTTTAGCCAAAACAAAATGAGCCTTTGTGGCTAATGGTCTCAGCTCTTAGGAAGGACAGAAGCTGGGAAAGGGTATCCATGACTGGAATTTAGGTCCTGTTACAACAGTTAGTATCAGGTCAAACATCCACGGTATGTGCTGTGTGATATTGGTATATTTTACCCATCTGCGTGGTTAGCCCTTTAAACAGAGAAAATGGTAATATTCTTGATCTGAATTAGAATCGCAATTGAATTTACATGTAGATAGCTCCTAATATATGGACAATGTTATAAAATTTTCTCTGATCATGTCTTTGAAGTTTTAAGATGCATTTTCTGATTAGAAACAATCTTTTTGCAGGTAGCTATGTTTCTAGGTCAACCTGTTGGCTCTATGACACACTTGAGCTTATGATATTCAGTGTAAAGCTGGGGACTGAGTTCTGCAATCTGTTAATCACAGGAAATAGGGTATGGCCTATGGTTTGGGCCTCTGTGATGCCACCTGTTAGACTAGACCCTCTTGTCATCCTCCTGCAGCCCATGCTGCCCTGAGCCCTGTCACATGTGAGGTTGCCTTAACCCATGATAAAGATGCCTCCTCCTGAGCTGCCAGTCTCAACTCTTTTCCTGCCAATGCCACCGAGCCAACTTGTCAGATGGTATCCGTCACTGATACACCATAGTGCCCTTAGAGGTGTATTTGCATCTTAAGATATATTATTAAACCAAATGAATCCACTTTGGGGTAAAACTTCAAGTTCTAAAACCAAGAATTTGGGAAATGTGAAATAATTGAGGTTAAGAGGAGCCATTAGGCTGTCCGTGAACCCTCCTCCTGTCTACCGTCAGCAGCTTTCTCTTTGTACACAATTGTGAGTTTAAGTTTTTCTAACAAAGCTTACATAAGACACATGGAAGACGGGGAGCAGGATAGAGAAAGTGCATGTGAGTCAAGATGTTAAATCAGGCGTCCTCAAACTATGGCCCACGGGCTACATGCAGCCTGCCGAGGAATTTGGCCTGCTGGGTGTTTTTGCCGCCGCTGCCTGTCCTGCTTAGCAGCCGACTCATTCCGGGGCCCACAGTCTGGCCCTCCAATGGTCTGAGGGACAGTGAACTGTCCCCTGTTTAAAAAGTTTGAAGACTCCTGTAGACTCCTGTGTTAAATGTTACTTGCATTGAAAATTTACTCAGAAGGCCGGGCGTGATGCCTCATGCCTGTAATCCCTGCACTTGGGAGGCCGAGGTGAGTAGATTGCCTGAGTTCACAGGTTAGAGACCAGCCTGTGCCACAGGGAGAACTCATCTCTAAAAATAGTCAGGCTTGTGGCGGGCGCCTATAGTCCCAGCTACTTGGGAGGCTGAGGCAAAAGAATCACTTAAGCCCAAGAGTTTGAGGTTGCTGTGAGCTGTGTCACCACGGCAGTGCTACTGAGGGTGACCAAGTGAGACTCTGTCTCCCCCCAAAAAAGAATTTACCCTGAAATAAGAATTTTGTCCCTATCTAAGTGAATTTTGTCTCCATCCTAATTTTTATACTAGGATACCTGATGTGTTTGACCAAATCAAACACAAAGCCCCTAAGTTAGCTCCAGAATGTGGTAACTATTTGGGAGAAAAGTTTTACGTTTGCCTACAGTGCAGGGATTGTACACGGTCACAATGAGGATGTTCTTCTCTCATGGTTTACTGCTCCCTTTCCCACCACCTTTACAGTAGCAGGTGGATGAATCTCTTGTGTGTGGAGTGTGTGAATCAGCTGGAAGTCTGAGCCATCAGTTCGCTTTTGTTGGCTGTTAGCTGGTTATTTAAAAATAGCAGGTCTTTTGTTTTCATAAGGCTTGCAGATCCTCCCATTGGGAAGAATGGGCTGGGCTGGAGGGTGTCTTATGCTCTGGGAATAGGCCATCTTCTGTCAGCCAATCCCCCGGTGACTTTAGGAGATAATTCATCCTGAGGACTGCTGGCCCCAACAAGAGGGAACTACTAGAAAGGCTGGTCTAAAACCAGGCTTTGTCAACCCGTTGAAGTGTGGAGGAGGAGGAAGGGAGTGTCGGTAGACTCACCTAAGAAAATAGAGCAGATGCTTTCTCAGAAAGCCCTTTGAGTCTCAGATGACTCATAACTTTCTTCCAAGTTTAGCTTACTACTAGTTGCATAAAAATATTTTTCTTAGCTTCTGCTTCCTGGTCAATTTTTGGTTTGATGATCACATTTGGCATTCTAAAGAATAGACTCCACATGAGGTGTGGACCTCTGGGCAGAGTGGAACGGGCAGGGAAGTGACTCAGGTGATCTAAGCCCCTTCATGTACCTCCTCCCTTGCTTACTTTGAGGTTCTCTTAGCACTAGAACTTGGTTCATCCTGCTGTCTTGCACAGACCTTTGTGTATATCAAACATTCTGTAAGTTTTGATTGTTTTAGTACAGCTCCATTGGGGACTTTGATTCAGTGGCCTTTTCAGTTTACCCGCCTTCCAGTTGTCATTTCTAACAAGGAGAGATGTCTGTTGACTGCAGATGGCCGAGAAGTGGCACGTGAAGATACTCTGGCCTCCTGTTAAACTGTGGTGCTTAGGGGCAGCTGTGGGCTCCCCTGCCTGCTTTCTGTAATAAAAATGTCTACTTTTGGAATAACACATGTCAGGAACATTGAAAGAATAGGTAGAAGCTGGTATAACATGAGAGGCCCTCTTGCAAGTATACTCTCAGGAAGGCGGGTGCTTGGATTGGCTGCCCTAAAAGTGAGGGCATTACCTTCCCCCCTCTTCATTGGTGTCCTCCTGGAGCCCAGATACAGAGCCTTTAAGAAAGGTGGTTAACTATAGGTAGTCAACTTGCACAGCCAGACAACTGTAGTGCCAGGCTGCTCCCAGGAACTTGCTGAGATGTACTTAACTCTGCAGTCGCTTTTATCTTGAGCCTTTTAAAAATGTTACTAATTGGTAGCTTATTGTTTCATGAGCAAAGAGTTTATGTGGAATGATGAGAATTCTGGAGATGGATGGTGGTGATTATTGCTCAGTGATGTAAATATACTTAATGCCACTGAATTGCACACTTGACACTGTTAAAGTGGTAAATTTTATGTATATCATATAACAGACTAAACATTTTAAGAAAATGGTGCTGGTAATAGGAGCAGCCCCCTCCCCACATTCATCATCCCGGAGGTGTCCAGGTGTCTGCGTTACTGTGCTCTTATGGTGACAAGACCCATCCGCCCTAGGGTAGACTCACTCTGGCAGAACAGAGGGCAGGCATTCCACTGGAGCTCCCCAGCTGGGCCATTGCCCAGGGGTGAAACAGCAGATGCTTTGTCTGAATTTGGACAGTCTGATTGCACTCGTATGGAGGCTCACGTCCATCCCACACCTTCTCTTGCTGCCAGCTCCCTTGAGGTCTGGCTTCTCTAGGGAGGCAAGTGCCTATATAGAAGAGGTGTCAGCCAGTCATGGTCTCCAGTGGCAGTGACACCAGAGGGTATTTGCAATTGTACCAGATTTCTCTTAGGGCTCAAGAGGGAGGTTCTGCTGTGAGGGAAATCATTTTTGAGGGGTTGGAGGTGGAGGGAGGGAAGTTGGTGATGGAATTTACCCGAGGGTCCCTGGACCAGTTATGCCACCTCATGGGGGAGGGGTAGAGTGGTGGTGCTCTCTGGAAAAAGAGAAGGCACAGGTCAAGTGTTGGCACATTTTTCTAGAATGTAAATCTTACGGAAGATTTGGGGGAAATAATACAGAGTGAGATTGTAGAGCAGAATGTGAATTCTCTTTCTGGTAAGCTTTTTATTGACATAAAACCCATATCCAGAAAAATACACAAATCATTAGTGTACAGCTTAATGTATTTGTCACAAGCCACCTGTGTAACCAGCACCGGTTCGCAAGACAGAACAGCACCCTGGGAATTTCCTTTGTGTGCTTTTGCAGTTCCTATACCCTTATGAGCTGACGTAAACACCATTGTTTACCTTTGCCTGTCTTTTAAGTTTATACAAATGGAATAATTTAATGTATGTTATGTCCGATTACAGTGGAGATTTACCTTGTGGCTGTGTGTAGTGGCAGTTTCTGCATTCCCAGCGCTGTATAGCACACTATATTGTGAATATGCTGGGATTTATCTGCCCATTCTACTGTTAATGGGCATTGGGTTATTTCTAGTTCTTGACAGTTATACCCAGAGCTGCTGAGAGTAGTTTTGTGCCTGTCTTTTGGTAAACATACATATACATCTGTTTTGGGTACAGATCTGGGAGTGGAACTGCGCCACAGGGGATGGTGTGCTCAGCTTTGGTGATGCTGCAGAACAGTTTTCCAGAATGCTTTCAGCTCTTCATATGTTCATAAAATTCACATTGTTCCATATCTTTGACAATATTGATAGTTTTTTTCCTTTTTGTTTTAGCTATTATGGTGTGTATGTAGCTGTGGTGTGTAATGGTATCTCGTTGTTAAAATAATTTGCATTTTCCTGAGGACTGAAGTTGAGTACCTCTTGAAATTCACACTCCCTATAATGGTGAACTCTATCAGTTGAAATTCTGGTGGGTGAACAGTATGCATCTACCCTCTCCTGCCGTTAGAGGACTTAGGTAGAAACATTTGCCTTACAGTCCACCGAAATAGCCTTTTCACCTGTGTCATTACTGCATCATGCAACTCAGTGGCATGTGATGTCAGCCAACCATGGAGGAAAGGGGCCTAGAGGAGGATGTCTACTGCCACGGTGCTTGGGGTCCAACCCCAGAAGGTACCAAGTGCTGACCCGTTCCTCTCACCTCCTCTGGCAGGAGGTGGTAGGACCTCCTCTGGCAGGATTTAGTTCAACAGAAACCTGATTACTGAGTTTGGGAAGTCTGGCATAGGCTTTATTTGACCTTGATCCAAGTGGGTTGACTTAGCAGGTATTGCCATTTTCTCTAGAATTCCATTATTGGCCCAACTGTCCTGTATTGTAATCTTGATTCCTTGATACTTCCACCTCCAGAGAAAGATTAGTCCACGTGGTGATGCCTCGTGTGCTAACCACATCTTTCCTCCAGTTCAGGGTATATGGCGTCCATGGAGACTTCTGGTTTGTGGCATTGTGACATGGAGAGACTAGCATGGTAGCTGTAAGAAAACATGGTTAGGCCCTAGGAAGGTGAAGACTAAGGCATGGAACATCCCTTCAATGAGTCGTCTCATTGGACCTCTTTGTGTAACCTCTTTGCCTGGTAGGCATGAGGTGAGTGGCTGGATCCAGGACCACTTTGAGTTTAAAGCAGTCGTTCTCAACCTATAGGTCGTGGTCCCTTTCAGGGTCAAATGACTCTTTCACAGGGGTCGCCTAAATATATTCTGCATAGCAGATATTTAGATTACAATTCCTAATAGTAGGATTACAGTTATGAAGTAGCAATGAAGATAATTTTATGGTTGGGGGTCACCACAACATGAGGAACTGTATTAAAGGGTCACAGCATTAGGAAGGTTGAGAACCACCGGTTTATAGGCTCATGTCTCTTAGGAAAGAATTTCTTAGAGTGCAACATACCACAAAGCAGCAAGAATCTCCTGTTTCTGTGACCCTGTTGTGTGCAGATCTGTGGTGTGGGCTACAAACCTGAACACGTGAGACCCACTTTGGATTTCATGATTTTTTTAAAATAGAAGTTTATTAGTATGGGTTTCTTTATTTTGTCGTGTAATACAGAGTGATGTGTAAAATGTTCTGACTGGTTTTATCGTAGTTATTGTTAAGACGCTCACTGTTCAACAATTGTGAATATTATGAAAGATTGAAAGAGAAGCAAAAGTGAGCAGCTTCTGCTTACCTGGAATGCAACAGGTCAGTGGGTCAGGTGTCTGCTGTCCAGTTCAGCAGGTAGGGCTGGAGAGTCACACCTGCTGGGGCAAGTTGATGTGAGCAGGGTGCTGTGGTCAGCTTCTAAAATTGTCCTATCTGGGCCAAGTGCTGGATCCCCCTGCTTAGTTCTAGGAATATGACAAGTCCATAGCTATGTTGTGACAGGAAGGGCAGATGGATGCCTGGTGTGCCCTGATGAGTTCTGAGTTCTGAAAAGCTTGGGAGTGCTACTAACTAGGTGGTGAGGGTGGATGTGTGTCTCCGTCCTTCCTTCTTTCCTGTTTTTAACCTTCATGCCACTGAGGCACTTTATACCTCTGCGAAGCCTGGTGCCCCTTATTTTAGGGTGTTTGGAGGGAACCTAGCCTGACTGCTGTTGCCCACAGGTGTAAAGATTTTGACTACCTCCTAAATGTTTTTTTTCTCTCTTGGCAGTGAGCTAGCTCTGCCTCTGGCTAAAGATCACCTTGCAATTAAAAAGGAAACAATAGGAAGCACCTTGCTAGCCAGCCCTTCTTTCTTGTTCCCCTCAAGGTTGTTGTAGCTACACTTGAGACTGTTTGTTCAAATAATGAGATCTTCCAGGACGTGTCAGGGGAGGGATAACAGGTTTTATCCTAGAGGCCCTGTCGGGTTCTGATTGAGCCATGTGACAGGCCCTGGCCTCTGAGTACACTCACTGGTAGAGGTAGAGCTGCAGGTTGTCACTGATAGTTATCTGAACATGGGGAGGGAGGAAGGAGAGACAGGAGGTGGAAGTCATTGGCCCAGGGTTCTGGTTCCATGCTGCTGGCTCCACGCTCCTGCCAGGGAGGGAAGCTTGTTTCTCCTAGATTGGATTTAGTGGCACAGCTGTTTACAGGGGACCTGAGCTTCCTGTCCTGCCTTTTTCCCTCCCCTGTCTGCACTCACTGCCTTGAACCTGAAAGCCTTCAGTTTGTCTCAGAGAACACAGTGCAGAACAGGTGGAAAGTTGAGGCCTCACCAGGATCCAGGCTTGCTCAGCCATTGCTTTGTGGCCTTATGCCAAGACAAAGGCCTTCTGTGGGCTATAGACCCCATTCATAGAAAAGAGGACATTAATATCTCACCAGGATAGCTGTAAAGGTTGAATGACAGTGGATAGAAAATACCTGGTATTGGCTTGGTCCCTATAGCACAGTACTTACGGCCCCAGCCACATACACTGGAGGTGGAGGGTTAGAACCCGGCCAGGCCAGCTGAACAATAATGACATTGTGGAAGGCCCTGTAGTCTTAGTTACTTGAGAGGCTGAGGCAAGAGAATCGCTTCAGCCCAAGAGTTTGAGCTTGCTATGAGCTGGATGCCACAGCACTCTACCGAGGGCAACATAGTAAGACTCTGCCTCAAAAAGAAAACACCTAGTATGATGGCTGATTTACGGCTGTGCTCAGCAAAGTCAGCCCCTTTCATAGCTGCTGTGGAGAGAGGAGGTGAGAAACTCATCTGGACTCTGGAATTAGTGATACTCCTGGGTGTAAACCTTCACAATCCAGCAGATGTGTAAAATTTGGGTTCTTCAGTGCCTTGGCAAGTGACCTGAGATATCTTTCTTTCTTCTGCATCCTGTCTCCTCAGACTTTCAGACCCATGGAGTCGGGTGCGCTCTCCCCGCTGAACCTTAGCAGGGAGGCAAGAACAATTGGAATGCTGTCCCTTCTTCCAGAGATGAAGCACCTGTCATACACACAGCCTAGTCTAGCTTAAATGGGGTTTCCCTAGAGATATTTGAACACCTTACAGGTACTGTTCTTGGTGCTGGGGATTAATAGTGAACAAAATTAGTCTCTAACCTTATTTTAGAGAGTGAACAGACAAGAAGTGAACCGGATCATTTGGGAATAAGAAAATCTGATGGTTGGTTGGTTGGCAAGTAACTAACAGGGCCGGCTCATTTTCAGGTTGGTCTGGAAAAGCTCTTTAGGAAGGTGATAATTGAGCTGGGATTTACAGGACAAGGAGGAACAATGTGGAATCCCTGGGTAGAGGTGGGCTTCAGACTCAATGGCCCTAAGAAAAGAGCCTTCTAGCTGGATTGCAAGGTGCTGTATGGACAGAAAGGAGATTGGTTGGGAGGGAGTGCAGCATTTGAAAGCCTCAGTGAGTAAGGAACTGAGGTTTCATTAATGTGAGTTAAGCAGGGAAGTGACCTGTTGCTGGGCCCTTTTAACAAGACTGGCTCTGTGGAAGCAGAGGCAGAAGGGGAAGGCCAGCGGTTGCTCAAGAAAACCGAGTTGTGTGGGAAGCCTGGCTTCTCACGGTGCTTTCACGTAGAGCAAGACTGGTCCTGAATTCCCCTGGCTCTGTCGCATGTGCTTAGCTTCCTTGGCCTTTTTCCTTGCAAGTTCCATCTGGTTAGAGTTTTGTTGAATGATTAGATTGATATAAATTATTTGCCACTCTGTCTTGTCATGGTTTTTAGTGTTTTATTCTGCCATCTGGGTACCCTTTACATGGTGCTGATCTGCAGAAGTCGGTGCCAAGGACGGCGATAAAGATTCCCGTCTGTGTGCTGCTCCATCACTGCAGTCATATCTGCTTCTGTGCTGATCACCTGCCTGCTCCCGGGCCACCTCTGGCCTCTCCTGTGTGAAGGATTCAGGGCAGTCCCTTAGCCAGGATTAAATGCTTGTCTACCAAGTGACTCCAGCCTGCCTTTTGGAACTTTCTCCTCCCACCCCACATGCCTCTCCACAAATCCCCAGCTTTGGGCCAGCCTGTAGACTTGCACTGGGAGCTCTCCTTGCACACGCCTGCCTTGGAATCTCGACCCTTCTTCACCCTGCTTCTGGTCACACAGGTCATGTTCCCTTCCAGGAGGTCCTCCTAGACTTGCAGCCAGTGGGAGCTCTCCTCCAGCGTCTGAGGCTGGCACCACTCACCAGATAGTGTTGTGCTGAATCCCAGTGACTGTGTGCCCTGCTGCTTGCTTTTAATCAGTTATTTCCTATTTTAATGCTTTGTCTGCTTAACTCCTTTGTTAGTTCCCTGAGGGCAGAAACACATCTTAGAAGAACCACGGTGCCCAGCAATGTCATCTTCTGCCTGTAGGAGGTGTTCAACATCTAACTAGAATTATTCTCTTTTGATGCCCTTGTGAGGTCAGACAGGCTGCTTTTACTAGTGAGGAAACAGAGGAAAAAGTGGGTAGAAAGATTATCCCAGGTCATAGAGTGTTAGCCATGGGGCTGGGCGCAACGTTCACACCACGAACTCCCATTCCAAACTGTTCCCCCTGGGCACAGTCCCTGAACACAAAGCTGTCCCTTTTTCACCCGGTTTCTCTACTGCATAAACGGTGCTGTGCCCACCCACTGACAAGCCTCAGACCATGGCCTCTCTCCTGTCCTCACAGGCCAGAGGCAAATGTAAAGTGCTGTTTAGCCTGCATTTTCCTTTTTTAATGGTTTCTGGTTATATAAGTTGCACAGGCATTCTAAACATTCTTTGTCTGGACAACCACAGTGTCTCTCCTTCCTGGTATCAGTTCCCACAGGGAGATTGGTGTTGGTGGAGCTTGTGAGGAGCTTCCCTGGGAAGTTCTTGCAGAATTAACAGGGCCTGGTGGTGCCGAGGAAACCTCACTTCCAGTTCCTATTTCCCTTTAGCCCAAGCCTTGTGGAGTTGCTAGTCTCCACTGACGGAAGATGGATTGTCTGTGTGACCTGCACATCCAAGGGCAAGAGGCTGGGACTTAGTCGTTCTCATGCTTCCTATAGATATCAGGCCTGTGCCTAAGGATCCTGCGCTCAGTGTTCTTCTACTTAATTTTAGACACAACCCGTTGCCTCAAAGCTTTCTAAGTCTGCAGGACCCAGAGATTACCACAGAACTAAGTTGGGCAGATAAGTCTAAAAGTGACAGGAGCCGTGGCTGTGCTAACTCGGCAGGGAGAAGGGCAGCGATGCCAGACTCGTGCTGCCACTTGAAGACCAAGCTACTCCGCTTCGTGCCCAGCTGTTCTTGAGCTGGTGACAGCCCTATGCGGATGGGTCGTTTAGATAGTACTATATTTAGCATTTCTGGAGGGAGGGAGGCCAGAGCTTTTTGCTATGAGCAGCAAGAATCTACAGTGCAGGGGTATGTGTGCATGCCAGTGTCCATCCAAGCAGCATGAACTGAAGTGCTTCCAAAGCCCTGTCCTGTATGCAGGGGCATCGGGGAAGTAATGTTCTGTCCCTCCCCTCAAGGAAGGAGAAACATCTAGATGAGTGTGTGTGGTAGAGTGCAAGGCCATTAGCGTAAAAAATACAGAAGAGGGCCCACCAGGGCAGGCATGGACCAGACTGGCAAAGGGAGTAACATTTAAGTGGGACTCAAAGGGTGACAAGCAGCAGGGAAGCTGGAGGAAGGGAGGAAGATCACTGAGGCGGAGGAGCCAGCGCAGGCAAGGCCTGGGCAGCAAGGGTGGTGTGGTTGGAGAGTGGGGATGGTGGGGAGTAGGGGAGGATGGGACAGTAGCCAGAGAAATCATCTGGGCCAGCCTGCGAACAGTCTTATATGAACTTATCCTGTAAACGACACACATTTTAAAGCAGGGGAATGATATCATGAAGCATTAAGTGTTTTTATTCTTAGTTTTTTAAGATAACTCCCATGTTTCTCAGCCTCAGCACTGCTGACACGTGAGGCTGGATGATTCTTGTGAGGGCTGCCCCATACACTGTGGGGTGGTAAGCAGTGTCCCTGGGCTCTGCCTACTAGATGCCATAGCACCTTCCCCTCCCTGAGCTGTGACAACCAGAATTGCCTCAAGACTGTCCCCTGGGGACAGTTTGCCTCCTACCCCAAGTGGCCTTCCTGCCTCCAATCTATTCCCACTCCAACTGAGAAAATCATTTGGGGTGGGAACAGATTGGAGGCAGGAAGGCCAATTAAGAATAGGTTGCAGTATATCAGGTAAGATATGAAGTCCTGAGTTAAGGCAGCAAAGCAGGAATCCAGAGGAGATGCTGAATTTGAGGGAGATGTCAACATTATCTCTAGCATATTCCAGGGGTTTGAAAGAATGGAGGTGAACCAATAGGTCTTGGTGACTAACTGGAACACCTCAGTTAAACTTGAACGTTGGGGTGGGCTTGGAGGAGTGCAAAGAGCACTGGCAGGGGAGTCAGGGTGGCTTTCTGGGCCTGTACTTTTTTTAGAGTCTGAGCTTGGCAGATCCCTTGGGTCTCAGTGTCTTTCATCTATGAAATGTATCTAGATGTGGGGTCCTCAAACTTTTTAAACAGGGGGCCAGTTCACTGTTCCTCAGACCATTGGAGGGCTGGACTGTGGGCCCCGGGACGAGTTGGCTGCTAAGCAGGACAGGCAGTGGTGGCAAAAACACCTGGCGGGCTGGATAAATGTCCTAGGTGGGCCGCATGTGGCCTGTGGGCCATAGAAGACACTTGAAAAGCTGCAGTCACTCTCTAAATGAGCAGAATTCTCCTGAGGAGCAGGGGCAGCGGGGACGGGCTCGTGCAGACACAGGTGTAGGGGATGGGATACTTTGGACAGACCGTGGGCAGTGTGTCTTGTCTGGATGTAGACTAATGGACAGTGAGGCTGGACAGTGTTGAGCTCACAAGTCCCTGAATGTGGGGATGGGATGTTAGGACTGGGAAGGGGAAACTTTGCTGCTCTTTCAGTGCTTACCGTCTCAGCTGTGAGTGGTGAGACTCTCGGTAACATGGTGCTGTTCTTCATCCTTATGTCAGCAATAAAAACAGACTCTAGAGCTCAGCGTTAACCAAAATACGAACACAAGCAGATGGTGGATACAGCAGGAGAGGGGATGGCCAATAAGTGGTCTATTTTAAACATCCATTGGTTATTTTTTACCCCGGAGCTTTTCTCTTTTTCCCCATTTCCTACTGGTCCTAATGGCATCTTTTGGACTCTAGAGCAGTGTTACCTCTTTATCTCATGACACACTCAAACCCATAGTTAACTCCTGCGGCACACTTAAATTATGTTGATTAAAAAAAGAGTAAAAAAAAATTCTTGGAACTTCCTTCAAAAATAATCTTTAAAAATTTTCATAGCACACCGCAGACCCTCTCATGGTACACCAGTTGGAAATCACTGCACTAGAGAGAAGCACGCACTCGGGCTAGGTGCTGACTTTCTGGGGCCTTGTTTCCCTTACCAGAAACGTAGCGATAAACCCTTACACTCCTGAAAACAAAGCACCAGACTGTTAGACTTTTGTGGTCTCTGTGATCCAAGAGGCCCTTCTGTTGAGCCACAGACCTTGACCCTTCAATGGATTTATTGGAGGTAGACATTAAAAGATTTTACAGTGGGCAACCCTCTTACTGGGCAACAGGAAGGTGATTAAAAGACAAACATGGATAAACTGTTTAGAAGTTACTTCAGCTCAACCTGCTGACTGAGAAAACTGGGCCCAGAGAACATGAATGATTTGTCTAAGGCCGTTCTGTTTGGATGCTGAGAGAGATCTGTGCACATTGGTAGCCTGTCTGCTGCACCCACACTGCTTCCATGCCAAGAGCCGATTTTGCTTGATACATCACCTCCATGTCCTTAGCTATCCTGGAAAAAATAAATGAAAGAATAAATGGGACTCAGCCTGTGTCCAGAACCAGGGTGAATGCTTTTCTTTTTTCATATTTTCAGTTTGAGGTGGGAACTACTTGGATCACTTAGCTATGTGGGGGCACTTTTAGTTGGCCCTTGTGATGCTTTCCCAGGCTCTTCTGTGTGACGGCAATGGCAGGGGACCCTGGGGAAGGATGGTGCTGTAGAGCTGGGATGTCTCCTTGTTTCAACACCTGAATGTGATTGAAAGAATAGTGTGATTCTCTGTCTCTTATCAGCCTGTGCCCAGACCTAGATGACTTAACAGCTTGTATGTGTACCTATTTTAAGACCCAGGATGTATACTTGTTAAAATAGAGATGTGCACCTATTTCAACACTTACTGTTAAGCTTTGGTAAATGCAAGAGTAAATTTTAGGTAGCTAGTATGTGAGGCATCTGTACCAAAGTAAAAATTTTCTTGGGTAAAACTTAGAATCCCCAGAGTTGCGCTCTTCTTGATTTAAAATAGTTGCCATTGAAAAGTGTTGCTTATATTACTGTTCTAAAACATGCCTGGGGTGTCTGCTTGGAAAACAGCACCAGTAAGACTGGAGGACTTCCTTGTTACCTGTCTCCGTGGGTCACTGTTTTCTTAATAGTAGCTGTTGTAGTTTGTTACCATAAAGGACATACATGAGGCTGAGTAATTTGTAAAGAAAAGAAGCTCATGCTTCTGCAGGCTGTACAAGAAGCAGGGCATCACCATCTGCTTCTGGTGAGGGCCTCAGGCTGCTTGTGCTCATGGCGGGAGCCAGCATCACATGGTAAGAGAGGGAGGTGCCAGAGCTGTCACAGGGAAGAGTGAGAACTTACTCCTCTGCCCCCCATCCCCTACCAGGGCATTAATCTGTTCATGAAAGGTCTGCCTCCAGACCCAGACACCTAGTAGGCGCTACCTCCAACACCAGGGTTTAGATTCCAACATGAAATTTGGAGGGGACAGACGTCCAAACCAGGGATCCTCAAACTTTTTAAACAGGTGGCCAGTTCACTGTTCCTCAGACCGTTGGAGGGCCGGACTGCAGGTCCTGGGATGAATCGGCTGCTAAGCAGGACAGGCAGCAGCGGCAAAAACACCCGGCCAGGCAGGATAAATGTCCTTGGGGGGCTGCATGTGGCCTGCGGGCCATAGTTTGAGGATGCCTGGTCCAAACTTACAGCAGTAGCCATGGTAACTCAGACCCTGAAGGACAGCAAAGCTTGAAAGTCACAACCAGTTTCATGGCTGCTACTCAGTGAAAGTGTGTGCTGGTTCTGGAACATTTTTTTCCCTTTCTCCTGAGGTCCCAGCATTTTAGATGCTCCTACTGTGCCTGTTTTCTGATTTTCTCAGGTGAATGTTTCTTCTGCATTCTTAGCATTAAACTTTTCTACTCAACTCCATGAAACTCCAAATACTCCGCATAGCAAAATGCAGTGGGAAAAAATAGACCGGGTGGATGAGATAAAAAATACATGAATAAAGATTCAAAAGCTGTTTAAGTGTATCTCTAAAGCAGGGGTCCTCAAACTTTTTAAACAGGGGGTCAGTTCACTGTCCCTCAGACTTTTGGAGGGCTGGATTGTGGGCCCTGGGATGAGTCGGCTGCTAAGCAGGACAGGCAGTGGCCACAAAAACACCAGGCGGGCCGGATAAATGTCCTAGGCGGGCTGCATGTGGTCCGCGGGCTGTAGTTTGAGGACGCCTGCTCTAAAGAATGGTGATGGAAATGGCAATTTTGCAGTCTGGAGTGATAAAGTACCGGGTAGAGAAGTAATAGGAATATTCAGAGACAGTTTATTTGGAGGTAACAGTGGGATAAATGGTGTTCTTGATTTCCTTTCATTGTGAGTGCTCTTGAGGGGACAGAGGGAATGGATTGGGATCATGTACTTAAGAAAATTGAACTACACCCTCATCCTGAGGATATTTTTCCATGGACATCATTCCATTAGGGATCATCTTTTAATCATGCAGCTCTGACCACTTCTTTCTCTTAAATCTTATGCATAATTTTCCATTGGCCACAGAATCATTGATAAAATCTGGAATAAAATCCCTAAGAACCTACTGGATCTGGCTCCTATACCTCTCTCCTGTGTTATTTTGGCCCCTTTCTCACTGTCCTGTGTCCCACCTGTACTGGCTCCACTTCAGCTCCTCAGTCGGATCATCATCTCCCTACTCTGGGCTTGTCACACAGGTCCTCTCTGTCAGGAGGCCCCCTCCATCCCCACCTTGCCCAGCCAGCTTCCTTACCCGTCTAGGATTTGGCGTGAATCCTCCTTCAGTGTGGCCTTTTGTGATGACCCAGACCAGGTGAGGTCACCTGTCATGTGTGTTACGAGCATGTCAGTGCTGTTGACCAGTCTTTGCAGCAGATTAGCTTTGTGGCGTGGTTTGAGATCCTTGAAGACAGTGACATGCCTTGTCTTCACTGTGGCCTAACACCTCCCGCAGTGCCTGCCTCTCATGCATAGTTGTTCAGGGAGGACTGCATGCATAGTGTGAGGACTGTATGATGAGTTCTGTATTCCAGTTTGTAGGCCCTTGTTGCTTACTAGGAATGTTAAGGAGTTGAAGAATGTTTGTTGGACAGCCTCAAAGATGAAGTATTTGGAAGAGGTATTTGAACAACTGGGAATGGGGGGAGGCTGACTTGCTCCTCTGGAAAGACAAGTAAGAGCTGGTATGAGTACCACATGTGAAGAGTCTAAGTTCCACGACGGGTGATCCCTTAAAGACAAGAGCAAACTTACCTACTCAGGTATCAGGTGTAAGGTGCAGTTTTCCCAGTTATTTCTTAGAAAATAAGGGTACTCTGATGCAGTCTCTCAATTATTTTGCTCAATGAAGTATTAATAGCAGAAGAGAGTTTAGCCTGAAATAACTTCAATCACTGCTAGCTTTGGTTGCTTAGAGGTCAAATAATGGAACAGGAAAAAGGAAGCAAAAAAAACTTGGACTTGGTGGATGTTTCTAGGACTATGGCTTTCCAGTAAGTGTTACAGTAATTATAAATTATTACTGTTTCCTTGGGGGGGAAGTGATATATTAGCCTTTGACCATAGAGATCGTGACAGTATAAATCCACAGGACAAAGAGGAAATCAACTATCCAGTAATGGCATTATATACAGATTCAAAAAGCAGGCGTGTCTAAAGAGCTTTGAAAATGAAGATGGTATGCTCTTAAGAACACTGTTAAGGGACTGACATATTTTTAATATGACAGCGAGTTGCTTAACTCCATCCTAAATTGCCCTGTACAGGGAACATTTGTATAGTTCAGGAGCTGCTGCCATGTTGCTCTAAGTGGGATTTCAAGAAAGTTTTAGCTTTTTGATTGGATTCAGGCATACACATAGTTGCATGGTATGTGATAGCTTTGAGTAAATCATTTTTTAGCTTCTTTGTCAAACATAATAAATTCATTTAGCATTGGCAAGCAAGGTTAAATGCTTGCATTTTACAAAGCCGATTTGCTGTGGACATATTCCTTCTAAATAGGAGGCTTTAGTGATAATTCCACAGGCGTGTCCAACCTGTAGCCAGTGGGCTGTATGCTGATAATCAGCCGTGGTGTAGGATACGCCTATTGTGCAGAAGATGCATTAACTTTTTTTTTTTTTTTTGCTAATCAGCTTTCAGTAGTGTGTTGTGTATTTAATGTGTTGCCCAAGATAACTCTCCTCCAAAGTGTGGCAGAGAAAAAAAGGTTGTACACCCCTGACATAGACCCATCACAGTGTCTGGAGGATGTTCCCTTGTGCCCGGCTCAGACTCAGATTTATATTCCAGCTTCACAAGGTACTAAACTGATAGGTCCATTGACCAAAAGGAAGGTGGGATGTCCCAGGTGACTTGCAGCTTCAGTATGTTGCTTGACAGCTATTCTAAGCCTCGGGTATCACTGCAGCTCCGGTCACCAAGTACACTGCTTTGCAACCCTCCCCTCCCCCTAGGTTCTTCCCAGCTTGTCAGTTTGTCCCTTGAGGACATACTGCTTACTCTGTTAACCATATCTCTGCAGCAGTAAACAGGTAAATTTTGCTTTCAGCAGCCAAGTGGAGATTGTTATTTACTAGCTCCAAACACGGAAATAGAATGTGGACTAAGGGTTAATTGTGACAGACATGATCACGTATCACAAAGAATTGACTCTTCTCTTGAGAGACTTAGTTGAGATGAGATAACTTAAGCAGGTAGGATAGCAAAAAATGACTGGTGGCCAATTCCAGATACGTGCAGATGGATTTGCCTTTCAGGATAATTGACTTTGGTTTCATTTAAATAATAGGAAGGATCGGATTTTATTATAATTTTCCTGCGTAATTACAGTTACACAATTACAGAATGAAGCTGTCTTTTTTTTTTTTCCTGTCCTCCTTTTCCCCAAGTCCAGTGGACTGGCTCTCCCCACATCCTGGCCCCTGTGCATTGTATTGTAGATCTCTCTCCTGCCTTTCAGATTAGCCCTGTTCTTTGTAATGTAACTAAAAATAGGAAGCAAGATAGGGAGGGATCTGGGTTGGACTGAGGAACTCACCTTGATTGTCTTAGAAATCAGACGTGAATTTGGTTCCTTTGGATCTATGCAAACAATTATAAAATTGCCTATGTAATTCCATTTCAGCACCGCCATAAGAGCAGTCTCCCAAGTGACTAAATTACAAGGCACTTCCCGTTGAAGAGCATTTAAGGAAAAGGAAAGGTTATTACTGGCCCAGGAAACCTTTAATGGAAATGAATGAACACGGCAAGTAAGATGTGGCTTGCTCCTCCGAGAGGAGTTGGAAGTGATGAGTTTGTATGTTCCCATGATTTGCATGCATATGATTCTGTTGGGATTTATTGGCTTGTGTCTGTGTTTTCTTATAAGGAGTCCTCAGGTATTATTCATTGCAAGGGCCTTGAGTTCCTGCCTTAGTAATAACTACTAAGCATTTACAATGTGCCAGGTACTGTGCTAAATATTTTATATGTCATTTAATCCTAAGAACCTTGATACAGAAGATTGTTTCCCCAGATGAGGAAATACCTTGTGAGGAAGCTGAGCCTCAGTACCCTGATGGCAGGAATTGGGAACTCTTTCATCTCAATCTTAACCTCCTTGCTCTTCTGTCTCTTTTAGTGGGAGCCCAGTAAATAGGAAGGAAAGATGGCCAGCACCTCCACGGTGGGGATGTTCTTAACTTTCATCCCCAAAGTTTGGGGGACTAATCATCACCACTGTGTTTGGGATATAGCTAGTCTAGGCCTATGGACCCTATCTCCAGACATCAGAAAATGCACGAAAGATTGAGAGGTTCTGCTTGGATAGCATGTAAAAAGTTAAGCCTTTGTCTTCCAAATTCTTACTTTGCAAAAAGGTGGAATATGACCCACTTTCTACAAGCACAATTAGGTAAGGTGTCTTCATAGTTCTTCCAGCATGGCAATACCCTGCCAGGTACCAGGCCACTTGGGAGGCTGCTCTTAGGGGTAGTGCTGAAATGGAATTATTGGCTTAGGCTGGGTGTGGTGGCTCATGCTTGTATTCCCAGCACTCTGGGAGGCCGAGGCAAGAAGATCTCTTGAGCTCAGGAGTTTGAGACCAACCTGAGCAAAGTGAGACCTCATCTCTACAAAAACAAAAATTATCTGGGCATGGTGGTGCATACCTGTAGGCTGAGGCGGGAAGATTGCTTCAACCCAGGAGTTTGAGGTTGCTGTGAGCTAGGCTGAGGCCATGGTGCTCTAGCCTGGGTAACAGATGGAGACCTTTTCTTTCTTTTTCCCTTCTTTTGAGATAAAGTTTTGTCTTACTTTGAAGTGTTGATTCTTTCTTTTCCCCTCCATAGAATTATTGTTTCAATAGCAGAAGTTTCAAAGGGGGCATATTTACACCAAGCAGAAGATGCTATTTGTGGAATTCTTAAGAGTATTTAAGTGTTTTTGTCTTGCTGAGCTGTGAATATCTTCTTTTAGAAGGTATGAGTTTCAGGTGAGGACAGTTCATTTGACCTCTAGGGTGTTTTAGATTCTTAGCACTGTAGTTCTCAGCACACCCTCCTGGGGCTCTAGCCAAGGTAGGGGGAAGCCTGCTGTCCTCTTGTTGGGTGTGATGCTTTCTGGCTCAAGTGACGTCTGAGTTGTAGCTTTTACCTCCCTTTTTCTAACTAGATTTTTGCTTGAAACCTCCAGTCTACCTGATCATTCATTTCTGTGCTGGGGACTTTTGTTTGATGCTAGTCTGTGCTCCATCTCAGACTGGTCTTCTGTGGAGAAGTTTGTTGGCATCTGTGCTCCTTGAAGGATGGAGGCAGATCACCTGAATCTTGCAACCTCTCTGGTTAGTTCTAGCAAAAACTCATGTCCTGAGCAAAAGGTTGTTGACATTTTCTATCAAAAAGACTTCACCCTTTCCCCACAGCCAGAGCCCTGGTTTCACTTTGGAGCAAAGATTTGAGTGCTTACTAAAAATCATGGACTTTATTTTAGTGCTAGGGTTACAGTGGTGAAGAAATCAGTGTTTTTGTCCTTGGATCCTAAACAGAGGGATAGAAGGGCCATTTATCCATAGGCAGCCACTGAATTGTGCTGGAGAGTGTTCCTCTTTGTTCATTCCTTGGGAACCCTGCTCAGGATGCCTTGCTCAGGTCAAGGCTTTGTTGCAACTGAAACTTCAGTCTGCCTGATGCTGAATGCTGAAATCACCTGGTGGCTTAGCTTGGTGTGTCATTGTAAAAGGGGGTTTGTACTTGTTTTCATGTGTAATTATGAGGCTTTACCTGTATAAAAATACATGCTCAGCAGGTCCTGGGCTGCTGTAGGAAAATCAGTATTTCTCTAAGAGAGGGTAGACACTGGAGGACTTATAGTCAGAGGCTGAGAGCTTGTCTCTGGTTCTCCTGCTGAATTGGCTCTTGGTAACATGGGCACAGGACCTGCTGAATAGGCTCCCCACTTGCACTTGACATAGACATCTGCCTTCTCCTGGAAATATGGGGGGCTCTTCCCCAAAGTGCTTTCCCAAATCATAAGCTTTTCCTAGATAAACAGGATGGGCTTGCTATTATGTGAGTGGGCTTGTCTTTCCCACGTTCTGTTGTTTTACAGTAATCTAGTAGAGGTCAGGCTTATTTGAAGGAATTCCTTGAAGGTGAGGAACTAAAAGCCAGTGCAGAACCTTGTTTCTAGAGAGTTTCTGTCTGGCTCATAAAATGGAGACTTTCCAGGAAAATGTTTTATCTTACTGCTTGCTTATCCATAGACTAGGAGTGAGAACCCATGGCAGGAGCGAGGGTGTACAAGATGCTGTTCCCATCCTCTGCAACCAGAAGTGTGTGTACTCTTAAAGTGAGATAAAATTAGCAATTCTTGGCTGGGCTTGGTTGCTCATGCCTGTAATCCTAGCACTCTGGGAGGCTGGGCAGGAGAATCCCTTTTGAAGAAGGCGAGACCCCCATCTCTACTAAAAATAGAAAAAATAGCCGGGCATTGTGGCTGGCACCTGCAGTCTCAGTTGCTTTGGAGCCTGAGGCAGGAGGATCCCATGAACCTAGGAGATTGAGGTTGCTGTGAGCTAGGTTGATGCCATGGCACTTGAGCCTGGGCAACAGAGTGAGACTCTGTCTCAGAACAACAACAATAACAAAAAACCCTAAAGTGGACAACTCATTGGCATTCAGTATATTTACAATGTTAAGTACCCACTACCTCTGATAATGCAAAATGTTTTCATCTCCCCAAAGAGAAACCCTTCCCTTCTAAATCTTTCTGCCTGTAATGCTCAGATCTATCTTCTTGAGTCTTTGCTTGCTACTGTGTGCTTGTGTCTCTCTCCTTAGTGTGTCTGCCTTCTTGACCATTCATTTCCCACTGATCATATATTGCTTTGTATATTACAGATGCAATGCATCTTCATGGGTGGTTGGGGGTGTTGTTTGCAAAGCTAGCACGTAAAGTGAAATTTGATTATGGTTAAAATTACCCTGGGAAGATCTATAAATCACTCATTATGCGTGGTGTGCGTGACATTGGGTGACCAGCCCTGCTCCGTAATTTATAAGCACTTTAAGCTGAGAATCTGAAGCAGGATGGAAGTGAGGAGGCAGGAGCAGACGGGGTGCTGCCTGCAGATGTCAGCAGCCCTGTACCTGCAGAACAGAGGGTTGACTTCATTCTGCTTTAACAAGGAGCTGTAATAATCTAAGTGCACGTCCACATGTCCTCACTCAGTCCCTGCGAGATAGACATGCTAGGTGCCTAGGTACGTACTTACAGGGTTTGAGTCTTACAGCTTGCTTCATTAGATCTGCATACATCACATCCTTTTAAAGTTATGAGTTTGGCCATCTACTCCCTGCCCTTTGAAGTTGGCATTAACTCGTTGCCCCTTTTCTCCCTATCCCTTCTCCCAGTGTATATCCATTACTCTCCTTAGTAATCGGTCGTGTTACTCCATTAGAGTATTTTTTGTGTGAATTATGTACCCAACTAGGTTATCTGTACCTTAAGTTTAGGGTGTAGAGCCTCATGTTTGTATTGGATTACGTGGTGCTTATCACAGTGTGTTCTACATATAAGCCAGGTGCCCCATAAATGCAAATGCTGTTTAATGATTCCTGCCATTAGTGAACATTTAATGAGTGTCTGCTATGTGCCAGCAGTGTGCTAGATGTCAGGGTACAAAGATGACCAAAAGTGTATCAGAAAGTTCTTGCTGTAATGAGACGAAACGTGGAAGAAACAACTGGCTTTCTTTTCTTATCTTTTTTATTGAATGGTAACTATGTACATTAATGCACTTCTGGGGTACAGTGTGGGGTTTTCACACACAGTCTGAAACACTTCCATCAAACTGGAAGCCTTCATGTCATTTTCTTAGTTATTATTTTAAAACGTTCACATTCTGCTTTTAGAAAGATTCACTTGTACCCTTGTAAGATAAACCTCAGAAGTGATCCCTCCAATCCCCCTTCCTCCCCCTATTGCCCCTCCTCTCTCCCTATTCTTAGACTGTTACTAGGTTATAGCTTACATATGAAAAAATGCTCACCATCCTTAATCAGAAAAATGCAAATAAATCAAAACTACTTTGAGATATCATCTAACTCCAGTGAGATTAGCCTATATCACAAAATCCCAAAACCAGAGATGCTGGCGTGGATGTGGAGAAAAGGGAACATTCCTACACTGCTGGTGGAAATGTAAACTAATACAGGTAAACTAAAAGGTATAAATTAGTTTCATAATAGGGGTGTGTACATTGGATACTTTTTCTTCCATTCTTGAGATACTTTGCTCAGAAGAACATTTTCCATCTCCATCCATGTGAACATGAAGGATGTAAAGTCTCCATCTATCTTTATGGCTGCTTAGTATTCCATGGTGTACATATATCA
Source organism: Galago senegalensis (assembly GCA_963575145.1). Classification (NCBI taxonomy): domain Eukaryota; kingdom Metazoa; phylum Chordata; class Mammalia; order Primates; family Galagidae; genus Galago; species Galago senegalensis. The sequence continues at coordinate 115 of CAUYTI010109168.1, read as the reverse complement.
CAGTTTGTTGATCCATTCGTGGATCGATGGGCACTTGGGCTTCTTCCATGACCTGGCAATTATGAATTGAGCTGCAGTAAACATTCTGATACAAATATCTTTGTTGTAATGCGAT